>FIZU01059957.1:0-17298 GCA_900064475.1 Pseudococcus longispinus
TTTTCGATATTTAAAGTGCAATATCTCGTGAAGGGGTGAGGGTAAGGGGTCAAAAATTTTTCTGGGGTGGTTTTACACCAATACCAACATTTTGGGTGATTTTTGTCCCGATCGGTTCGGGTGCGGATTTCACCATCTTACCAGGAAAGGCTCTTTAACAGACTTTCAATAGTTGTCATGATCTTTTGACCATTTTTAGAATATCTAAAATACCTAAGGAATTTTTATAAAAGTATGTACCCATCGACAATTTTAACGAAATTTTTGACAATTTTAGTGGTCTTTTCAACCTTCGATTTTTATGCAAATCTGAATAATTTTTACATTTTACGTCATTAGATTGTTATTTTCTGACCTCTTCTACAATTTTTATGTCAATTTAAAAAAAATTATAAGCTTTTCAACAATTTTCATGATTTTTTGACCATTTTTACAATCTTTTCATTGATTTTGAAGGAAATTTTCAACGATTTTACCAAATCTGAACTAGTTTTACAACATTTCAAATAATTTTCATTGAATTTCTTTTTTTTATTGATGGCTTTAGCGGTTGAACTTACATTTGGCTCTATATGATTTTAGCTGAGTCGAAGCTCACGTGATTGCAAAAAAAAAAATTCAAAAAATCCAACTTCAGAAACTCAGCAGGCATTTTAGATGACTTTTGGTTGGTCTGTACAGTTGTACACTTACCTTCGTTGTTGAATCTAGTGCTAGTTGGAATTATTTTCTGTCTGGCTGATAAATTGTCTTTGAATTCTTCCATATTTGCACTATTTGGAGATATACCAGTAATTTCCGAAATAGCAATGTTCTTCGAATTATCTGCTGTGGTCATTTTTGACTGTACGTATATATTTTCAACGAATTGAAAAATTTTTAAGAAAAAAAGCACGAGTTTTACGATTTGCTACTCGCTATGGAGTATGTACTTCTAGTCAACTATCATGTGTGATTTTTTTGTACAGTTGTTCTTATTGCTGCGTTTAATTGGTGCACTCTTGAAATTAGAATTCTTAAATGCGTTCTTTTACATTTTAATTCATTTTTATTTCTTTTTCTTCTTCAATTTTAAAATTCTCTTGTGAAGGTTGCTATATAATGAGTTCGTAAATTACATCTCATATGGACACAGATACTGACATACCTACCTACCAAATGAAATACATTTGTATAAAATTCCAACATTTTAGAGTACTAATGAGTTACACGTTACCACAGTCTTGCAATATTTAAATAAGTTATATATTTTTAAACAAAGTTGCATTTCTTAGATTTAATTAGCCAAATTCGTAATTATGTAGGATGGGCTGGGGTAATGCCACGTGTGAAAGGCAATTTTTCAATTTAAAAAAAAATGTAAATTGCTTGTCTCATGAAATTTCCAAAAGTCAGCATTATCTCTGAAATTTTCCAAGTTCAAAAAGTAAATGGAAATCTGACGATTTTTCAAGTCCAAAAAAGTCTGACGTAATGTCTAAAAGTTATAAGTTTCTACATTCAAAAAGTCTAAATTGTTAGTCTGACAAAATGTCTAAAAATCAGCGTAATGGAATTTCGTCACGGATTTTTGCTTGAATCAGTGCGCTTCTTTTCGAAACTAATAAATACAAGTAGGCTTTGAAAAGGTTCACTTTACAAAATGATTTGCCCTTCCGAGCTTCTTGTAAAACTTCTCCGCTTTTGGGTAACTTAGCATTTACTGAGGCCAGAGATCCGTTGACAGCATACTTTGTAATCGGTGACTAAACGTACATTTTTATTAGGCTTTGGGACAGCCACCAGCGGCGAACCTCAATCATTAGACTCGATCGGAGTGATAATAGTAGGTTTCTCAAGGTCTCCTGTTATTTCGAGTCTGTTATCCTATCAACCGTTAGTTATGCCTAGGAAGGTGTCCATCATTTTGAACAATTTTGAAATGAGAAAATACGCCCCCTAGACCTCTTCTTTATCACCTGAAACTGCTCTCAGAATTTTTTCAGATTTTTAAACAAAATTGAACCCGGTGCCATGGAATCTCACGGACCAACTTCCACTAGAAAGTTTGAAAATCCCAGCTGAGGGCCGATTCATCATTCTAACCTTTATTAGTAATCGTTTAGTTTTGTGTAGTGGATGTCTCTGTTCCCTAAAAACATTTAATTATCCAATGTTGCATTTATGTAATTTATTGGCCGACTTCTTAGCGACAAATGTGAAGTTTATGTGGAGATAGATAACGCCATTTTGAATTGTGTTCGAAGTGAGGTATAATATGTAGGCCTAATTGTGCGTAGATCTACAGATCATAGCCCATTATAAAGCAAACTTTATTGGCCTCGAATGAATTTTTAATTTGATTTTACTTTTCTCTTTTTTTTCAGAATAAGAAAATGCCACGGTATGCTGACGAATGATTGCGGGTAAGAAACTTTTTAGATTCAAGTCTACGTATACTGGTTCAACTTCACAGCCTTTTACTTTTTAAAAAATACAATAACTCAAGGAAACGTTTTTATGTAGGTATATTTCGAAATTTTTTCCACCACCTAATACATTTCTTGTTCTATTCTTTTGGTTATACACAATCGTTAGGGTGTATGTTGATAATTTAAAACAAATTTATTCAATGGATCAGTTTCTCCTGCATGGCAAGGAGTTCATTATTATGTCCGCTGTCTTCGGATGCAGTAAGATTGAAAAATGATCTACATCGTCGATTTTATGTACTACAATCGGATTTTTGAAGTACTAAAAAATGATGAAAAAAATTCATAAGCTATCAATTTTAAAACATGGTGCTCGAAAATTGCATTTTGGATGCACTCACCTGTGTTAAACCATACGATTCATCCAAAGTTGAATTTAAATAACTTTGAACGCATCTTATCAAAACGCACGGAGATTGCAACTCAAAACTGGGCAATTTTTCATATTGTATGAAAGCTTTGTATTTGTTAAACAATATATCAAATAATTGATTATCGATATTTTCATTTTTCGTTAATTTGGACAAAATCGAAAAAGTAAATTTCTTTTTGGATTCCCAATCGGTTGCATTTTCTATGTGTTTGGAATACTGAAACCAGAAAAAAGCCATAACGTTATTTTCACATTTAAAACTATGTACTGTGCCGATTCAAATAGGTACTTACATCCTCTTTAGGCAGTTCCGGTAATAATAATGTAACTATCAAATCGCAAATTTGATTTTGTATAAATTCGTCGTACTTTTCGGAAGCAATGTCTTGCATTTTTTTCGCTGAAGTTAATTGTGAAGTAATGGGTGACCCGTCTATCAGCCAAACTCGTCCTTTTCTACCCCGTTTTTCCAATATTTCTGCAACCTCCACCGCGATCGCTACACCGAGACTATGACCAATGAGACAAAATTCATTTTCTGGTCGCAGTTCTTCCAGAATGTACTGGAACATTCGTCAATAAATTGTTAGAGACTGCGAAAAAGAATTGTTTAGGAAGCTGAAAAACAGAACCAGACCATATGTAAATCTTGATTTTCTAGTTGAACGATTTTTCGCAATCCAAAATGATATTTTAGCAATTTTCAAAACCCACAATGTGTTAGATTTTTCAAAGAAATGCAACATTTTTTTTGAAAATGTTCAAACATGAATTTTTATGTGTGTGGCTTATTCTTTATGTCTTGTTTGGTTCGGTTTTGTGTTAAATTCAGTAAATGGTTACAATTTTTTTTTTGCAAAAATCTTTTCCTTATTCCATTAAAAAAATTTTTGTGCTGCTGCAAAACTGATTAGCTCGCCTGGTTTACTTACAGATGAAAAGTAATTGCATAATTTTTGTGGGGAATTGTGTTCTTCAGAAAAGTGGTATTGGAAACATAACGTTTGTACACGTAAGTTTTTTGCCAACGGTTCCATGACCAGGGCTAATCCTGCGGATGCAAAATTCACAAAAAAAAGTAGGTCAAAATTTTGATTGCCTCCATCTATCTACCATAGAAACCTGTTCAATCCTCTTCGTCTGAAGAGCTTTGATTCGTGGAAAAAGCTTCTGTTGTCCAAGGTGAGTTTTCAAATTTTGGTTAATTTTTTAAAATTCAACATCTAACCATAATTATAAATACGATATTTCCACAACTTTGCTTCAGGAAAAACGGGTTGCTAGAAATTTTTCACTTTCACTGCATAGTGTTGATGTCCTTGTGGAATTTTGAAAAATTTTGTGAAGAATTGGAAATTCTTTTTTGGCCATATTTTGGTAAACAGAATTTCACCCCCTCCCCCTCAATCAAAATTTTACTAGCATCAAAGTCTCAGGGTTAAACAGATTCCTTATAGCAGGGCTTTTGCTTTTTAATATTTCCAGGGTAGATATGTTTAAACAACCTTCCACTCCTGGAAACGCAAAAACAGTGGGATTTTCATTGATCGGAAGCTGTTCTTGTATTTCACCGTCAATTAATGGTATTCGTAAAATCGGTTGATTCCGAAATCTTTTATTCATGAAGAACTGCATTTGCGGTATCACTTCTTTGGCTGCGAAAAATCATCATGCTTATTTATTTACCATTTTTTATCGCAAAATAAGTTATAGGCCTATGCTAAATTTATTGATAATAATGATTACTATCAGCACTGGAATTTGGTGAGTTTTCCTTTTCTTCTTTTAAGCGATGTAATTTTGCAAATGTCATTGTTCGCAAGTCTTCAGGGGTGAGGAAAACATTGAATTCTGCTTCCAAAATTTGTTTTAATTCCATTCCAAGAATCGAATCCATTCCTAGTTCTGTTAAAGTCCACGTAAGACTTATAGCCTTCAGATCTTTAATCCCTGTTTTGAAAATAATTTGCAATTTATGAAACGAAGGTATAAAGCTGACGCAGTTGACTTGGAAAAAATGAAGTCAACTTTTACCTAATACGTTGGCCACGATGCTTATAATATCAGAATCAGTTTTGTGTTTTTCTGCTACAACCCAGGAACTCACGATAGGATCTGGTAAGGTCATGAAACGATTCATCGTTTCCAAACAAGATTTAATTCTTTGTTGAGCAAACCCTCCTAACAATGTTATGAAAAAAAAATAATTACATCAATTCAGTGGCAAGGCTGTCCATTTACAAAAAAATCATATTACTTAGAGAGATTGATGTATCATTTTCGAGTAAATCAGAAAAATATCCAACTTCTCCTATAGGTCCCCACTGTATTGCTAAGCCTGGTAAATCATCAGAGCGTCTCAATTCGCATATTCTTTCCATTATGGAGTTGGCGAAACCATAGTTGGTTTGATGAATGTTTCCATGCCCGCATGCCATACTGGAAAACACAACGAAGTGTTCCAAATTCGGACACATTTTTCTACTTAAGTAGTCAAGGTGAAGAGTGGCAATTGCTTTTGAATCAGCAACAATTTTGAAGCTTTCTTCGGTTTGGTTTGGAAATGCACCATCCTTCAGAATCTGGGAAATTAATTGAATTAGTATGTTGTAAAACACATTGGTGTATATTGTTATTTCTTCAAGTACCAGTGCAAGGTTAAATATTCCAGCCACTGGACCTAAGGTATTGGCCTTTTCGAGGATTTCTTTGACGCCAGATTCTTGAGTAATATTGGAAGTAGAGATTACAACATTGACTCCATACGAATGCCATAATTTTATTCTATATGCCTGGTATCCATTTTTGACGCCAATTTTTGAATTCAGTACGATATTTCGAGCTCCTCGTATTACCATCCAGTCAACCAATTCCATTCCGATTCCACCCAATCCTCCTGTAATAAGGATTATGCCATTTTATTCAGTTATGAACAAAAGTCTCAAATTGCTCAGCTCGAAATAAAAACTGCACAAACCTAAAATTACGTAAGTTTTATTTTTATGGAAATAAACCCGTGAATTCGCTTTCAAACGCATTAAAGTAGGTTTGGTTTTTAAATCCTGCTCTTCATCTCGGATTTTAATTACTAATTTTCCAATATGTTTTCCAGATGCCATGTATCTAAATATGTGGTACAATTTTTAGTGAATACAGTAATTTAAACTCTGTGAATGTTCACTTTTTCGAGTAATCCCAGAATTGTCACTTACCTGCATGCTGTTTCCACTTCATTAATCTGAAAAACTGTTCTACTGATTGGTTTTATGATTCCTTGATCGAGCATTTCTTGTAATTTATCACGAATTTCAATAAGTTTTTCGTTTGACCTCTTCAGCATTAACACTTCCAGCTGTACGCTGTGGAACGAGATATCGTTCAGGAAATGCCCGAGTTCTGACAAAATAAAGAATGAAAATAAATGCCATTGAAAACTAAAATTAAATTAGATACTCTTTCTACCTAAGAAATTATTTTTAGCCATATCGAATTTGCCAATTTCCAAAAAATGGCCTCCTTTTGCAACACAAAGTACTGAAGCGTGCAGCTTATCTTCAGTTAAACTATTTAATATCACATCGACGCCTTTACCCTCCGTTTGGTCCATAACCATATCCAGAAATGACGTATCTCTGGAGTTTCCAATGTGACTTTCTGGAATCTAGAAAATTATTTGCATAGGCGTTGACCAAACTCGCGAAAAATGTTAAGAAATTCCACCATGCTGACTTTTAGACATTCTATCAGACTTTTTTGGAATTGGAAAAATTTTCGTATTTCTACTGACTTTTTGAACTTGAAGAATTACAGAGATAATGCTGATTTTTAGTCATTTGGTTAGATAAACATTTCAAGCTTTTTGGGTTCGGAAAATTTCAGGGATCACACCGACTCTCAGACATTTTTTCAGAACGATTTTTTGGACTTGAAAAATTTCAGAAAATCTGACTTTTTTGATTTTTCAAAATTTTCTAGAATGGTCAGTTGACATTTGAACTTCAAAAAGTATAGATTATTTCAAAATTTGACTTTTAGATATTTCATGAGGCATGATGACCTAATGCATTATTCAGACTGGAATGTGCATTCAGTCCGATGTTTTACACTTTTATAGACAGTATGAAGATGAAAACGATCAGTAGGATGGGGCTTTATTGAACTACTTTTTTTTAGGTGGAAACGTTTCTTCTGAACATTTTTGTAGGTACCTAAATAAATGGAAGAATTAATTAGAGTTGGCTTTATAAAAAGACCATTGTCTTTTTGAAATTTGGAAAATGTGTATCTTTATTTACAAATTAAAATACTAAAATGGTCATAAAAGCTTCCAAAATTCACCAAATTTGTCATTTTTTGGATGTCTTGAGAAGGAAAATTATTGAACAAAATGCAATTGGAAAAACGGTGAAAAATAAAATTTAAAATTAAACTTAGAAAGCTTACTTGAGGGAATGTTTTTCTAATGAATTCTACTTTTTCTGGAGTACCAACGGTTGTGAAAATTTTACAATTGTAATGAAGACAAATATTGATGGCCGCCTGCCCAATTCCGCCACTTCCAGAATGTATTAAGACGGAATATTCTTTCTTCAATTGGATTTTGAAAAAAAGAGCGTAAATTACCTGAAAGTAATTAAATTACTTATGTGACAATCCATTATAAATTAGGAAAGAAATTGTGTATCAAATGTTCGGAATTTACTGTAAGATATACAACTGGAATGCTAGCTGCCTGTTCTAACGTCATACTATCTGGTACCCTACAAGTCATTTCTGGAAGCGATTCAACCATTGTTGCAATCCCTTTGCCGTGTACCATTCCCATTAAACGTTGCCCATTTTCATCTTTACCAGAATATTCACCTCCTTGGTAACACTGGAATCAATGGATAATCAGTGAAAATTGAATAGTTTTGAGGAGTAGTGATTTAGAAATTTTATACATGATAGCTATTCATTTGAGTTGATTAAGATACTCACCTCTATTAAGCGACTATATGAAAAAGAATCCATTCGAGAGATTCTTCCAACTGACAACATGACATCCTTGAAATTAATACCACTGTAATAAACATGAACGAGAGACTGCCCATCGGGTTTGTCATATCTAGGTTAAATCACTATAATTATTCATGATTTTTGAGGAATATTTCATTCACGAAGTCGGAAAAAATCTCGATTGAATATAATTACGTTGAAGGATCCAATGGGCCTTGAACCCATTTGAAAGATGACAGATTTCCACGTTCTTCCAACATGCAAAATGCATGAGCGGGTTCTACGTCAGTACTGGTGTCGAGCAGTAAATGACAATAAGTACCCCATTCACCATCTTTGTAAATATTGTACAAGAGATTTTTATCTAGTTGAGATTTATAAAAGGGATTCTCCAGTGAAAAAGTTGGCGCATTTTCATCCAGGATGAAGAAACAGCTTTTAAAAAAATCCATAGTTGTGAAATTAAAACTGATTTTTTGTGGTGGATGATCTAAAAAGAAGTGAATAAAGAACACCCTACCTGACATTCATTCCGGTTCGTTCTACTCTCAAACAATTGAAAAATCCTAATACTCCACTGGTTGGTTCCTTATGGGAATATATAACAAGTTTTTTATCTGTGCCCGGTTCAAGATTAGACAAAGCATTTTGTATTTCACCAATCCAGGAATACGTATCATTTTTTATTCGAACTGTCTGTTGAATTTGTTTGGATTTTGTTTTCTGTACATGGAGAGATAATTTTCATCATTGACAACTGCATTACAAAGATGTCGAAGATCCCGAGTATATTTCATCTCGAAAACTTACTTTATTGAGTAGAACAATTCTTTCTGAATCGCTTATGACCCGGCTAAAGCAAACATCGAATCCTAAATTTTCAATACAAGCATTTTCACTGATTGGCACCCTTGTGACGATGAATCCACCATCTTTAAGTGTATCAGAAATTGATTCGAAGAGCTGAAAAAAAAACTGCGTGAGTAACCAAATTCCTGTCGGCGATATTCAATCATTTTGCTGGAAATTTTGAGAACAATACCAACATATTTTTTATTCTGGATGTTTGATACTATGATCAAAATTGCACTTTTATCCCTTGGTAATTTTCGATTTGATATGTTGATTCCATCCTGCACAATTGTTTCTTCCATCTTTTCTGAAGTGGTTAATACGTTGATGTTTGCCTAAGTAATTAAAATGTGTTTTTTTTATTACTACTATGAGTATCAACGATAAAATGCAATCATATTTAATGAATTGAAGTATGAAAAGTTTATGTAATGGATTAAGAAAGATCATTTTCTGTATTTTTCTTTTTTGAAGTAATGCAGTACTTAGGTGAGATACCTCTATTGATGGTATATCATTCAAAGCAGCTGCTAGTGCAGTGGAAATAATATCCAATTTGGGATTGTAATCTTGATCAAGTAATTCATATGCAACCGCTTTCGATGAATGAACTGTATTTCTCACAGCAATTTGCGCACAAATTCTTACTGCCGAAAATGAATCCATTTTCTGCAGAAAAAAATGCTTGGTTATTGATTAGCGAAAATTTTCAAGCAGAAGGGGTATATTGATTTACCCTTTCGCTTATAAAGGGAACAAATTGATAAGTTTGATGAAGAGGTTCATCTAGATTTTTCTGAAGTGCAATTTCAGCTCCTTTCCAGCCACTTATTTGTATACCACCGGAATGCAGTATGCCTCGATGAGGGTAGAATTCGACAGGGAATTCTGTAAAGTGTGATAATACATCATTGAGATGAAATTTCAAAATCATGGCTGAAAGAAGATTCACATACTGGGATTTTCTTTATCCAAGGACTCAAGTAATTTAAAATGTTCCTTGAAGTCGATAACGACTCTCTGTATGAATGTAGGAATTAGAAGATCTCGAGAATCTATATGCAGCAGAGTAATCTGAATCATTCCATCCATAAAACATACAAAATTATTGCTCCAGGATATTTCTCCATATGTACCTTGAAATTAAAATTCATATAAATGATTTTGGAAATTAAATGAGCGGCAATTTTTTTAATGAAGAAAATATTGTATCAAATGTTCATTTTGGCTCATTACCATCGTATTTTACATTTTCTACAATTTTGAATAATCCTTTATAGTGATATCCTCTCAGCCGCAGTTCTTTGTAGAAATCATTTTTACTCATTCGCAAAGTGTCACAAAAGTTTTCATCTTTTCCATGTGGTGCTATCTTGATCATGTTCTTGTGTGCATTTTCAAGAACTCTAACTTTTCCTGTCGCTACTACAGTACCGTCGCCCTTCACTTCAAAATGTTTGTTTAGTTTGTGTACCGAAACATTAAAGTGGATGTCACCTGTAATCATTTCGTAGAATTGTGAAATTTTCCAATTTATTTATTCTAATAAATTCTACCTTTATCTCGAATAACTAATGCATGTTCAAAATGTATGCTTTCAAAAACAACTGAAACATCTTCAATTTTTTTATTTTCCATCATGGCAACTGTTTCCACCACCAACCACTGAAAACAAATAAATTTCGATTGATTGTGCTTTAAATTTCAACACTGGGCTGTAGATGTTCTTTTTTTCATGCCAAAATAGTTTTCAATGTCTGATTTAAGTATATTAAAGCTCTGATTACTTTGCACTCACTAAATATCCAAATCCTGGATATAAGTTTCTGCCATCGATGATGTGATCACGAACATATTCATTACCCTCATTTTTCGGCTTACAAACAAATTTTCTCTCACTAGAATGTGAAATACCTTCGGAATGAACTTCGTCGGTTTCCCATTGCTCGTCGTGTTGCCACTTAATTAATGGAGAAATCATTGGAGTCGATTTGCTGACTGGAAATTCAACAGGAGGGTATAAATGACTGATTTCCATATCGCATCCCATCTCATACAATCTGAAATTCTCATCAAATATGAAGTCATGTTTAAGCTGATGGTAACATCACTTTTTATTGTCATCTTTTCTCACCTTCCTAAGGCATTCAGTAGGTATCCGACGTTGTTCTCGTGATTTCTCATTGTTAATGGAACATTATCTACAGTACTTGGCAATGAACGTTTCAAAATGGCGTTTAGCAGACCATGAGGTGCGATTTCAATTGTTATGGCGTTGCTAGGAATGTGCTTGTAGCTTTCTTCGAAAAGTACTGGACTGAGTAAGTTATTGGTGTAGTATTCGGGCGAGGCATATTTAACATCTTCATAATCCCACTTATGTTCAACAGCTGATGTGGATATCCATTTTTCAGAACGAAGTTTCGGTTTCGGAATAACCTACAAACAACTCGATAGCTTTATAACGATATTTTATTCTAATAGAATCTTGAGATGTTTACCTCTTTCAAGTAAGACAATAATTTTGGGCCAACTGAAGTAATGTAGCGACTGTGGAACGCAATATTTGAAGAGTCCGCTGCTCGAACAAATATTCTCTCTTTGTTTAACTTTTCCATAAAATTCTGCATGATTTGTGTGGGACCTGATAACGTGCAGTTGCTGGGGCCATTGTGACAAGCTATATCAATTTCTGGAGGTAGCAGATTTTTCATGGACTCGTAATTTCGACCTGTTGGCATTATAAAATTGTTGTGGTTTTTCCCCCACATTAGGATCTTTTTTGTTGAAACCTACGCATACAAGCGTTTACCCCTCATTGAACCATGCAGAATGAAACGATGAATTCAGAATGTGTGGTCATGGAGGGAAGGGGAGAATGTTTGAACTGTGTATGTATGAAATGGAAATCTTCATCATTTGATTTTTTTTTTTGTAGGGATTAATTAACACTTACCAACTACTGCCATTGTTCCGTGAATGAGGTCACTGTCTACTGAGACTAATCCGCGGTAATAAGCTGCTAGAATCATTTGTTTGGCTGTAAAGCATCCATCTGCATAGGCGCATCCCAATTCCCCAACAGAATGACCAACGATTCCATCTGGTTTTATGTTCAATATCTTTAATACGTCTAGTAATGCTATCTGATGTATTGAAAGTTGCAGTTGCATTAATAAATCTGTAATTAGCGTACTGAATTCATATTTAAGAAATTTACTTGAATGGCAGCTATTCCTACAAATGAATTTAGAATATTTTCCAACACTTGGGGATCATCGTCTGTAATAATGCTCACAAGGTCGAGTCCCTTTGATTGCAACACTTGATGACTTTTCTGAATAGATTGGGCGAAAATAGGAATTTTCATCAGTGATTTGCCCATGGTAGACCATTGCGATCCCATACCACTGAAAACAAACCATATTGGTCGTTTTTCACTGGGGAAGTGCTGAAAATATTTTCAAAATTAATGCAATTGCGATCAAGATTGAAACGAAGACAGGTCACCTTCAAGAGTACTTAGTCAACTGTCATACATTTTTAGAGAATTTAGCTTCTTTATTTTTTTGTAAAATTGTGTATCCTCTGTGAAGATGGCCGTTAATGTCATGTTTGAATATTTGGTGCCAAAGCCCAATGTATTCAGCATCATTTTGATTTTGTTCCACCTATGAAATGAGTGGTCTGTTTTTAGAATGTTTCCATAGGTAACACAAATACCTCGGTATCATAGTAGATTTGTACATTGTTCAAAATGCATTGAACTGCTTCCGCTGTTCGGCCAGAAGCTGTCACTAGCCAAGGCAAAGTCTCGTTTGATGATTCATCCTCAAGTTTTACTTTTTTATTGGGTGATATCACAATGTGGCCATTTGATCCGCCAATACCAAAAGAGTTCAAAGCGAAATATTCACCTTCCAGTGGTATCGGTTTTGAGACAACCTTGAATTTGAGATTTTTGTTAGTCTTAATTTTATCAAGTCTGAGTTTTCAAATTTTCAAGTTACCTCTAGATGTCCATTAAGCAAACCTTTGATATTTGGATTGGGTTTGTTATATCGAAGATTTGCTGGAATAATTCCACTTTCGAAGGCGATAATCATTTTAACTATGCCACATAATGCGGCCGCTGCTTCAGCATGACCCATGTTCGATTTTACTGTTCCTACTTTCAAAGGTGTATTACGATTCCTACAGAAAAACTCGTCAATCGATGTTCCTTCCACCACATCTCCAGCCTATGACATGAAATAATTCTTCCCATTGCATTCAATTCCAAAACTGAATTGTAGACCTATGTCGATTTCTCCTTCATTCGAATTGCATGACAAGTTACCTTTGTCCCAGTTCCATGTGCTTCAATATATGTAATCAAATTCGGATCCATGTCGATTTCTTCGTAGAATTGTTCGTATAGTTGTATTTGCTGCATAACTGAAGGAAATGCGAGACCTTCTTCTTTGAATCCCTCACTATTGGTCGTTGAGTGAATTATATTTGCATAAACTCTTCGTGCATATTGTCTTCTTTGCAAAAATAACACACCCACTGTTTCCGATCTGACGTAACCATTAGCTAAAAAATTCAGACTTTGTTATAAGGATGCATATTCTCAAATATTTTCGCCCTTGCTTCGCTCTGGTTCTCTACATTCACTCGTTTTGAAAAATTTGTAAACTTTTTTCTATTTTTACATAAAATTACATATTTTCGCCAACCACTTTTCCTTCAAGTGACTGTCCGACAACATTACTGTCACTGGGTGACGATTTGAACATTGCAAAATACTGTGAAGAGTTTCTCCTAGCGTTCAATCAGCCCACCCTCTCAATAAAAAAGGTTGGCTACGGGCTTGATACCCATATTAAAAAAAAAGGAATGACAGAAACGTACTTGAGCAAAACCATATAGTTGACACATACCGTCAATATCAAATGGTGCACTGTTTCCTTTGTTGGATAATATTTGGCTATGTGTACTGTTGTAGCTCGTTGAAAAGCAAAAATTAGCCGAACATACAATCACTCCTTCACATTGTCCTCTTTGCATAGCCTTGACAGCTTGGTCGATAGCGTAAAGAGAGGAGGAACAAGCTGTGTTCACAGTATAACTCGGCCCTACCCAAGTGTAAAATTTTTAAGATTAACTTACGATCTGTATCAACATTGCTAATGATATTGTACTTACCGTGAAGATCTAATAAATTTGAAATTCTATTAGCCATCATAAATATCAATCTGCCAAAACCCTCGACGTAATCATCTATTTTCCTGCTCCACGCTGGATCTCCTTCATGAGTGTAGTCCCACATTCCACCAATGACTGCGATATTTTTTCCTTTTATTTCTTGCGGGTTATAACCTTTGCAATGTGAAGTACAAGCGCGTTGATAAATCTGAATCTTGAATTATTATAATTTAGTTCCTATAGATAGAAATGAAATTACCTGCATCCAGAATGGCTTCGAATGTTTTCTCTAGTAAAAGTCTCGAAGGTACTGTCATGGTGTTGGCTTGATTATGAGTCATTCGAAAAAAAGAATGATCGAATCGATCGATTGTTTTTATCAGACCGAATTTCATTCCTGTGAATTGACAAAAAATGAGTTTTACATTTTGTGCGTGATATTTCGAGTTACAATTGATATCTTTGTGTAGGTATAATTCATATGAAAGGTATAAGATTATATCCACTCACCCTTTGCATCAGATCTAGTGCTTGCAGAAATCATATCGTTTCCAGCAAGTAAATTTTCTTTTAATTCTTGAATATTTTCGCTGTTTGGAAATACGCCGGAGACTCCAGAAATAACTATGCTATTCGAATCGTCTGTTCCGATCGTTTAAAAATATTTTTAACCAATAAGGAAATCACACAACATCTATATTTAATATAATTGACTGTTTAGTAATAAAATCCCATCCAAAAATACCTAATTATAGGTAATTAGACTTTCAAAATGTTTCTATTCTACAATCCGCATTACAAGGTACAATGGCGTGGCTTCGGCAGTTGATAAGGGTCACTTTGGGGGTTCTAAATATTTTTCCCCCAGATTTTTAAGTCAATTAACAGCTGAGATATTAACAGTTTTAAGAGCTATCAAAGTTATACACGTTTTGGGATCACCATAATAATTTGAATTTTTTCGAATTGTGATGAAAAAACAACACTGAATTGAAATTTCAAAAAAAAAAAAGTCACCATCAAAGTCACCCCATTTTACTAAAATCATTCTCTTGACCAAAATAAGTGTGGTACAGTGAAAAATAAAAAACAATTTCAATGCCGAATCCCTCTACTATTAGGTGTCTGAGCATCGTATTTGCACTTTGCAGTCCTTATCATAAAAACTCTAGCGTTAGAAGTTTGACCATGTCTTTTTTTGATAAATCTTCAGTGAAATTTTTGTAAATTTGAAACTGAATAATGAAAGACTGTGGAAATGCACTCAACCGAAAAAAAAGTGGTGGGGATACGTCCACCAACACATAGGATCCATAAAAGTTTTGGACGTTTTAAATTCTCAGTATAGCAAAATTGAACGACAAAAACGCGACTATCAATGTCACCCCACTTGACGGTACCACAATTGTTGTTATTTTTGTAAGAATTATTATTATTATTATTTTATTATTATTTTTCCTGTTTAAATTATTATACCGCATCTATGCGAGGCATTATGCAAATTACTATAAGCACCAGTATTATTCGTAGCAGACCAGTCACAATTCAATTTTGGTCTCACTTTTTTACAAAAATTTCTTTCACCAGCGTAAAACAACTTGAAAAAGTGTTTCAGGATAAGTTAGGTGTTTCTATGAAAAATTTTTCAGCATCTTGAGTCAATTAGAAGGGGAAATATGGTCACTTGAAAAAAGTATAGTGTTTTTGCCCCTACCTAGTCTAACAGTACAGCTTCTTGAGAAGGGGGAAGGGAGAAAATTGAAATTTCCAAAAAAAGCAAAATCTTAATGCAATAAAATTTTCATCACAGATGTCTCAATTTTCAGAATGTTGATGTTTTGGAGGGAAAAAATCTGTAATAGAGAACTAGAAGAGAGGAAATGTAATTTTAATTTTCAATGTCGACGCTAGCGCTGTTTAATTCCTCGCTGGTATCGACCAAATATAATTTTAATCGTTTTATGATCGTCTCACGGCGAGCATAGGATTCGATTTCCGATCTTGTAATGGTATCCGAAAATACAGTATTGAAGTAAGGATCCCGGGTTCGTTATTGATCCTAAATTCTTTGTTTCTTTAAAAGATCGCCAGAACAACTATGGCATTAATTAAACATTGATCGTATTTGCGTATTTCGTATTCGCGTATAATCGTAACGACGCAGTGTTTTAGATCTAGCAAGTGATCGAAGAACCCGATCGAATAGTAAGTTAGGATGATGTAATAGATCTTGCTCGGGGTAAGTGTTTTATCGGTACTAACCCCTTTTCGCTCTTTAATTTATGGCTGGTATTTGAGTTCACCCACTCCTCTTTGAAAGCTCTCATTCTCTTCGAAATTTAATAAAAGAACTCATCTACGATGATTCATAAATTCCTTCCGGACCACTAAAAATATTTCGACCCCATGGGTTAACAAAACCCATACTACAATATCGAATGAACTAATCGTTGGCCCGATTCATTAATATTGTGTTGTGCAAATTCACCTACTTGTGACATCCTGTTCTTTTAATAGTATCTATCTACCTTATTGATTTTGGTTTCTTGAAGTTTACAAAAGACTTTGTGTTTGGTACAATACACATTTCAGTTGCAATTTTATTATTTAGGATTAAAAGTAGAATTAGGAGGGAAAGTTGAGAAATACACGTCATAAAGTTCGTGTACTTTTGAAAATTATTGAATCCAAACACTCACCTTCTTTGTTGAATTTGGTTCTCGTTGACTTCATATCATTTCTGGCCAATGAATCGTCTCTGAATTCTTTCACATTATCACTATTTGAAAATACGCTGGAGATGTCCGAAATCACAGCGTCACTCGAGTTATCTGAGCCAGCCATTAATAAATATATGGGTAGGTAATAGGTATGTATACTGTCACCAATTGAGAAAAATTAAAGAGAAGAAATTATCTGACTTTATGAATCCGTACTTACTATCCACTTTCAGTCAACTCTTCTGAACGAGGCTTTATAGAGCTACACATTTGTACCTAACCACCTACGTCATATTTTATCTACGTCATGACGCAATAAATTGGCTCACTCCTAAAATTAAAATTTTAAATTGTGTTCATTTCATTATACTCGTAATTTCGGTAATTAAAGGTGAATTATTAAAGTTAGGTTACCTTACATAAGTGCATAGGTCTTGCAGGTATATAATTTTGTTCCAATGTTGCTTGAAACATAACAACGCAATAAACTCAGATATAATTACTTAATCAAGGAAATCTGCAAAATGACAGTAGTAAAGCGAAATGAAAAAATTTAGCATTTCAGATTGCAAATCATGGCACACTATTTAAATGAGTTGAGAAATATCTGCGTTTCCACTGCCTTGAAACAGCGTCAGCTTGGCACGAAAAAAGTTGGTCCGCGAGAAACAAATTTGTGCCCCCCCCCCCCCCC
>FIZU01059960.1:0-13965 GCA_900064475.1 Pseudococcus longispinus
AAAAATTTTCAGATTTCCATTGACTTTTAAACATTATGTCAGACTTCTTTGAACTTGGAAAATTTTTCAGATTTTCATTAACTTTTAGACATTATGTCAGAGTTTTTGTCCAAATTTTTTGTTCATTTTTCGTATCCGCAAAAAACGTCACGAAATTCCTTGACGATGACTTTTAAGACATTTTGACAGACTTCATTAGACTTGGAAAATTTTTTCGATTTCTGTTGACTTTTTGAACTTAAAAAATTTTATAGATAATGATGGCTTTTAGACATAATGTCAGAATTTTTTATACTTGGAAAAATTTTCAGTTTTCAACTGACTTTTTAAATTATCTCTAAAAATTTCTTCAATTTGTCCAAATTTTTTGTCCAAATGTTTTGTCCATTTTTGTCAGACTTTTTTGGAATTAGAAAATTTTTAAGATTTTCATTGACTTTTTTTTCACTACATTTTTTCACAACTTCTCAAAAAACTTTCAGAAGACACCTCCTCAAACATAACTTGAATCATGACAAAAATAAAATGATAGAAAAGTATTTAAGTGATCCCAGTTTTTTTTTCAACAATATGTACTTGTCGTCAGAGAGTCCTTCAAGGAGGGGTGGAAGAGAGGGGGGATTCTTCACGAAAAAATAGAGATTTCATGTAAAATTAAGCGAAATATATGTAATTATATCAAAAGAAGTAATTTTATTATTGTGCCCAAACGAAGCGAGAGTGAAAATTGTTGCTAAAAGAGGTATTCAAGTCTTAATATTTTTCCAACTTTTCAGCCGTCAAGCCCCCCCCCCCGTGGGAAAATTCATTCAAAAACTAAAATTTCAGTAGAACTAAATTTCATTTTTCAATTTTTTCACTACTTTTATTGAAATTTTGACAAAATTCACTACTTTTTTACTACTTTTACAACTTTCACAGCCGGACTACCTCGCTGAAAAACTGACAAAGCTCCGCCACAAAATTTCGTCTCGCTGACTTTTTTGGACTTGAAAAAATTTTCAGATTTCCATTAACTTTTTGAACTTGGAAAATTTTATAGATAATGCTGACTTTTAGACATTATGTCAGACTTTTTTGGACTTGAAAATTTTTCAAATTTTTGTTGACTTTTTGAACTTAGAAAATTTTATAGATAGGTAATGCTGACTTTTAGACATTTTATCAGACAAATAATTCAGACTTTTGTTAGACTTTTTTGGGCTTGAAAAAATTTTCAGATTTCCATTGACTTTTTGGACTTGGAAAATTTCAGAGATAATTCTGACTTTTAAACATTTTGTCAGACAAAAAATTTCAGGTATAATACAGACTGACATTTTATCAATTTCAATTGAAAAATTGACTTTCAGACATTTTGTCAGACTTTTTGAGATTGAAAAAATTTTCAGATTTCAATCGACTTTTTGAACTTGAAAAATTCTTAGATTTTCACTGACTTTGAGAAATTTTTGGAGACTTTTTTGGACTGTAAAAAATTTTCAATAAACAAAAGCATATCCCATGTTTTATAGTTTCATGGCTAGTATGGAAATGACGGGGACTTTTGAATTGTGAAAAATTAGAAAATTTTGACTTTTTGAACTCGAAAAAATTTTTTGTCATTGACTTGTGAACTTGGAAAATTTCACAGATTCGTTTACAACAATTCAAGACTACAAATTGTATTGAAAAAGTATATGTGATATCTTGAAAAAAATACTACTTTGAAAACTGCTAAAAATATTGTAAATATGCTAAAATTGAAAATGCCATAAAAATCAGTAAAAATATCATGGAAATAGTCAAAAATTTACCAATTAATGACCGAAATTTAAGTATAAAGTGTTGATATTGTCAAAAAAATCATAAAATTATGACAGAAATGGCCAGTAAATCATGAAATTTGTCTAAAATGATTTTTAAATCGTTAAAATTTTCACAAAAATCGATAAAAATACTGTAAAGTGTGTCAAAAAATTGTTAAAAATTTCGAAAATTCCGTTTAAAATGTTGAGATTAATTGTAAATACAGTCAAAAGATCACCAAAATCGTGAAAAAGTCCATATCTTAAAAAAAGGGTAAAAAAAATCAGAAAAAGTATCAAAAATCTCGTAAAAACTGCCAAAATATTCCTAAAAATTGTTGAAAAATATTTCAAAAGTGGTCAAAATTCTCATAAAAATCGGTGAAAAAGTCGAAAAGTGGTGAAAAGGCACAAAAATTTGGGTAAATATAATAAAAATTCTGGCTTTTACAGAATTTTCGAAAAATTTCATGCTTTTTTTACTGTTTTTACAATATTTCTACTAGTTTTTGTCAAAATTTCGACAATTTATAAACAATATCAATAAATTTCATGATTCTTTGATCATTTTTTTTTTTATATTTTAAATGATTTTTATCAAAATTTTTACAACTTTTACGAGATTTTCGACAGTTTTCGAATTACTTTGTGGTCAGTTCTAAGATATTTTCACCAATTTTACTCATAATTTCATCAATTTTTATGAAATTTTCAATGATTTTCATGATTTTTAAACCATTTTACAATGTTTTTACTTCTTTTTGTCAACTTTTTTACAATTTTCACAACATTTTTGACGATTTTCTTTCTTTTTTGACATGGATATGTTTTATGGTTGGGGTCAATCCTAAAAATTTGTCCATTTTTCGTGTACGTAAAAACCGTCACGAAATTCCTTGACGATGACTTTTAGACAGTTTGTCAGACTTTTTTGGACTTAAAAAAGTTTTTATATTCCCATTAATTTTTTCAACTTGAAAATTTTCAAAAATAATGCTGACTTTTAAAAAAGTTGTCAGATTTTTTTGGAATTTTAAAAATTTCCAGATTTCCATTGATTTCTTTTTGAGTTGAGGAAATTTTGGAAATGAGGGTAACTTTCTGATATCTTGTCAGACAAACTTTTTGGATTTGGAAAATTTCAAGTTTATGAACTTGAAAAATATCGAGGAAGTTCAAGTCGAACAATTTGTTTTTGAATTTGGAAAATTTCAGAAATAATGCTGACTTTTAGACATCTTGTTAGACAAATAATTTAGATTTTTTTTGGACTTGAAAAATTAAATTTTAGACATTTTGTCTGACTTTTTTGAAATCGGAAAAGTTTTCAGATTTCCAAAAATGGCAGGAATTTTTTGTTAAACTTTTAAAAACTTTTGAATTTTAAAAAAACATATTCACGTACCAATATGTTTGCTAGAAGAGTGGATTTATCTGCTTTTTTTTCTAGGGGACTTATTTTTTGAGATTTTTGCAGTCAAAATGTTCTTTTTGAGCCACCTTGTACATTAGTACAATTTTTCATTTTCAATAATTTTTTTTGTTGAATTATGATCAATTTCCCAAATTGAATTTATAGAATTTCGACTTTTCCAAAAATTAGCTGAAATTCAGTCAATTGACATTTTATGACATTTTTGAATTTAGCAGGAAATATAATTTTCATTTCTAGTTACCCCTCCCTCACCCCCTTATGCTTCCTTCTCAGGAACGCAGAATAAGACTATTATTTGATAACTTTTGTCATATTTTAAATGAGTTTTATGAAAATTTCAATAATTTTTCGAGGTTTTCGACAAGTTATGATTTTATAGTCATTTTTGCAATATTTTTGACGATTTTTATGGAAATTTCAATAATTTTTACCACATTTTCAACCCTTTTCATGTATTTTTGAAAATTTCAACAATTTTTGTGATTTTTTTGAAAGTTTAATAATTTTTACAATCTACAATTTTTCAAGTCCAAAAAGTTATCCAGTGTAACAATATTTCGTGATGCGAAAACAAAACGCAAAAATCATCTTGACTGTCCCCTTCCCCAAAAACAAATAAAAAGTATTCTAGTAATTTGAAAAATTTGCTCAAAGATAATTGGAAAATTGTTTCAAAGAATTGAAAATAAAATTAGCAAAATCAAGGAGTAAATAATTCGAAAATTTAGAAAAGTACAAATTCAATTGAAATCAAGTAACTTAGATTGACTGGGGAGCTTGAAAATTGGCTTGAAAAATTGTAAAATAATTAATTAAATAGGATAAAAAATTGAAACTAAGAAGTAAGTATCTAACTCAAAATATTGAAAATCATCCCTAAATATTTAAAATCTCCCAACTCAAAAATAACTAATAAGTAAATTTAAAAAAAAAAACGAAAAAATTGAAAACATATCTTAAAAAATATAAAAATCACTTTGAAAAATAAAAGAGGTTTTACAGTAGATGTAATTGGTTAAAATCATTCATTAATGGTTTTTTTCGAATTTCAACACCCAACAATTTCACGACTCGGCAGCTTCAACTTTCAATTATAAATCCTACTTCAATATTTTACCAAAAAAATTATTTTTAACCTTTCTTTTAAAAAACTTTAGCAAAAAATTCCACCCCTCTTCCCAATCTCACCACTCACAATAACCTTTTTTCCGCAGTGAAACCTCTATACGCCAAAATCACCAAAAAATACCGCGAACTGATCGCCGACCAGGAATACCAACTGACCTGCGAAACCTCCGGATCCAGACCCCCGGCCATAATCACATGGTGGAGCGGCGACAGCTTATTAAACTACACTCAAGTAAGTCCACGCTCTCAGCTCTTATCACCACCGAACTCATTCTATTTGTAAACACAAACTTATTCTCTTTCCCTAACCGTTGATTTTTACTCGCAGTCGTACCAAAACACCAGCGAAGCTACCGTCACAATTCACACGATAACTTTCGAACCGAAACCGCGCCAAAACAATATGCCCATCAAATGCCTAGCCGTTAATCCGAAAACTTATAACTTCACCAGAGAAGATTCCTTCAAACTTAATATCGTTTGTAAGTCGAGAATGCGTAACTTTAATTAACTTCATAAGCCATAATGACATCCACAGCTCTAAATCACGCTCCGATACTCCACATCAAAGCAATAAGGCGCCTCTGCCTTGTGCTGGGGGCCAGAGGGAGGTATGCTCTTATTCTCTCACTCAGTCTGTATACACAACAGTTTCGTAATAATAAGCTGGGTGAAATAAAAAAGCAAGAAAAAGCGACAGCGACTATGGTATCTTCTTTATTAATCGTTCGAGTTAAACGTAAATTAAATCCAAATTCCTTTCTCCTCCGTAGTATTTATATTTCACAACGAATTTGCCAATTAATCGACAACTTGCTTTAGTTTCGGTTCTTTGTTCGATTGCCCGACGTATAGCAAAACCCACCACCGCGACTCGAACAATACCTAAGTGTGCTCGGGGGTGTAAAAATATCATCATAAATAAACCCCTTCGAATGCTAACTCGTACCTAATGTAATACTTTACACAACAATAAAAACAGGGGAGGCAAAAAAAAAAACTGTTTTTTTTATTTGGCCTCTTTCCAAGCGTCATAATGCTCGCGAGAGCAAGAATAGAAAAACATGAAAATATATTCTTTGATATAGAACAAGAAAACGCATAGACCATAAAAGGAGCGAGCGAATGAGAAAAAAAAAGGCGAACGAAAATAAAAGGAAACGAAGGATCTATGCAAAATTGGGGTAGAAAAAAAAATGTATACCGAAGAAACACACAAAAACCTCACTCTCACTATATAGTCTTTTCATTAAAAGTTTTTCTTAAGAACTTTAAACATTTCGCTTCCAAAATAATACCCTGGCGGCGTAAAAAACCCACTCTTGCGGATATTATTAAATCAAGATGTATTAACTGTTCTAATTATAAACGAAACAGTTTCTCAACTTTTTCCTCCGACTATATAATATTAATCGCTCGCTCGTTCGCCCTTTCTTCGCCCCACCTTTTCTGGTGTATTTCAACTCTTAGATATTTTTTTTTTTTCAACTTGGCTTTTTTCTCCACTCTCTTCTGCTCCGCTCGCTTAAAGAAAATAAAAATAAACCGAGCGCATCGAAAAAATTACACCGCAGCGGAAAACAATTTAACCATATAAATAATTTAAAAACCCCGTCGCGCGTTTTAAAGACAAATACAAAGAAATAGAGCAAAACACACGATACAATTATACGAAAATTGCGAGCAACTCGTCCTCCTCAGCTATACGTGCAGTAACAGCATTTCGCTGGCTTTGTACCTTTAAACTTTTTCTTCTGCTGTGTACGTACAGATCCGCCAATAGTGACGTTGCAGTTGGGCAACAAATTAGACTCGAATCACATTAAAGAAAGCGACGACGTTTACTTCGAATGTAAAATACAAGCCAACCCTCCGGAATACAAGATCACCTGGTTTCACGACGTAAGTACCCGACTATTACATTAGAATACAATTTTAAAAAGGTATCCCCCCCCGCGTCTCACTTCGCTTCGTTTCATTCTGTGTACGGAAAATAAAAACTAGAACAATAACCCGGGTTTGTACGCCATTGTCAACCAGACTTCTTTGAGGAAAAAAAAACGACGACGACGTAGAAGAACGCAACAACATCCGCACGAGAAAAAAATAACGAAAAAATATATACAGGGTGATACGGAAACTGTGCCTGGTTCCTTCCAATAAGATAATAGGCAATTTATTCGTACTTCGAGCTACAACTGTTGCATAGAGGTCGAATTCAAGGAACGAGGGATGTTCGTATTTGAATGAATTTTTATACAAAGTTATTTCGATAAATTTATTATCAAAGTTCGAAGTTATTATGGAGGGGTGGAGGGGGAGATGAACATGAGATGCTTCAATCAAGTCGAATATTCACGTCTAGAGTTAGGAATTTTATGCAACTGCATAATTGTCGGTGCGTAGGCGTATTCAAGAGAGTACGAGATTCTAAAGGGTCTGAACCCCTCTCCACCCTCCACCCTTTTGATAACAGAGAAATAACCAAAAATATGAAAATTTAGCTTTTGCATGTCCTTTTCTGCAAACATTTTCGTTTTCGTTTCGTTCAAGTTCGATAAAACTTTTTTCAACAAAATAATGGATATTTTTTCAATTTTACATAAATCCAAAAAAAAAATTCCACCAAGTTCCCCCCACCCCCTCCTTATATCTGTCTGGCTACAATAGTGTGTCTATTAGGGTGTCAGTTACTTTTAAAAATTTTGAAATTGGAGGACTGAACCCCTTAGATCTCTCCTCTATCACCTAAAACTAATCTTAGAATTTTTTCAAATTTTTTGAACAAAATTGAACCGGCGCCTAAGAGCCTCAAAGTTTTAATTGAATATATTAAAGTAGATAAAATTTCAAACATTTTCGGTCAAAAAAAATTTCGAAGTTCAAAAATTGAATTTTTGAAAGGGGTTCAAAAATATGAAATTTTGGAAAGGGGTTCAAAAAATATGAAACTTTTGAAAGGGGTTCAAAAAATATGGAATTTTGGAAAGGGGTTCAAAAAATATGAAACTTTTGAAAAGGGTTCAAAAAATATGGAATTTTAAAATGAAATGATTTATTTTTTCTAAAGGTGGAATGTTCTTTTTTTCAACATTTTTCATTTCTTTCTTCATTTTTTTTATCCAAACTTTAAAATTGAATTTTTGGTAGGGGTTCGAAAAATGTGAGATCTTCTTAAGTAATGCATTTTCCAAAATTTGTTGACATCAATTTTTTTAATCATTTTTTTCACACTTTCATGTTTAAAAAAATTCAAATTGAAAATTGATTTTGGCAGGGGTGCGAAAAATATGGAATTTTTCAAATTTACTTTTAAAAAATTTGTATATAATTAATTTTTCAATATTTCTTCTAAACAATTCAAAAACCACTCATTTATCAACACTTTTTCTGAGCAATCAGGGCAAATAATTTCTCGATGTTCTTGCACGCAACGAAGTATAAAATCAACTTTAAAAATTCCGTATTTTTCATACCACTGTCAAAATCAATTTTCAATTTGATTTTTTTAAACGAAGTGTGAAAAAAATGATAAAAATTAATGTTGATAAATTTTGGAAAATGCTTTACTTCAGAAAATTCCACATTTTTCGAACCCTTGTCAAAAAAATGTTCAATTTAATTATTTTTTTAACAAAAAAGTTTGAAAAAAATCATTAAAAAAATTAATATCAATAAATTTTGGAAAATACATTGCTTTGGAAAATCTCTCATTTTTCGAACCCCTGCCAAAAATTCAATTCTGAAGTTTGGATAAAAAAAAAGTGAAGAAAACAATGAAGAATGTTGAAAAAAGAATTTTCCACGATTAAAAAAAATAAATCATAAGTAAGTACTTCCCATTTTAAAAATTCCATATTTTTTGAACCCCTGCCAAAAATTCAATTTTCAATCTCGAAATAATTGTTTGAGCAAACATGTTTAGAATAGTATATTTTTTGCCATATTTGCACTTTTTCTGAGGATTTTCCCTCCATATTTGACAAATTTCCCCCAAAATGGCTGAATTCTAGAAACTTTTATTCCGAGCAAAATTCCAAAACTGTTAAAATGCCATCAAAAAGTGGGAAAAATAATCAACCAAAAGTCAACTTTCATGATTTTTGACTTGGATCTATGTTACTGTGTGGCGAGGGGGGGGGGAGGTCAGGAAAACTATTGCATAATTGAAACATTTTGGAAATCGTAAAAATATTAATATTTATTTAACCTATTATTATACTTATCAGTCAAAAAATCGGAAAAGTTGTTGAGAATGTTGTTAAAATGGTCAAAAATTTTATAAAAATCAGAGACAATATAAAAAAATTTAGAAAATACCTTAAAAATTACCGAAAAATCATAAAAACTATCACAAACGATAAAATTGTTAAAATTTTCAAAAAAATCGTTTCAAATGTGAAAAAAAATTAAAAAGCATGAAAATCGTCGAAAATGTTGCTAAAACATACAAAATGCTAACAAAAATCAGTAAAAATATTTTAAAAATGGCCCAAACTGTTGAAAAATTTCAATAATTTCGTAAAAATTGTTAAGTAAAATTTTCATAAAAATCATTCGAAATATGAAAAAAAATACTCAAAAAAAAACATGAAGTTAGTCGAATATGATGTTACAAATATAATTGTGTATTTTTTTTAAATTTAGTAAAAATATTGTAAAAACGATCAAAAAACCATATAATCGGTAGAAAATTTCAAAAAAGTTGCTGGAATTTTCATAGTACCCCAAATTTTCTTTTGTACAATCATTTCAATGATTTTTATGAAAATTTATGAAAAGTGCAACATTTTTTATAGAATTTCAAAAACTTTCACAATATTTTTCAACGATTTTTAGGAATATTTTTATAATTTTTAATTTTTGACACTTCGATGATTTTTTTTTTACGATTTTAACGAAATTTTGAGGAATTTTACTGGAATTCCCGAAAATTTTCTTGGGTTTTCGACCGTCTTTTAAATGATTTTCTTGCAAATCTCAACATTTTTAAACGATTTTCTTGACTTTTTGTCCATTTTTTAAATATTTTCCGTTATTTTTATAAAGATCCCAACAATTTAAAATTTTTTTTAGTTATTTTGTGATTTTTGAACACTTTGATTTTTTAATATTGCTTTAAAAATTCGAGGGGGAGGTGAAAAAAATCTAAAAATTTGGCTTCAAGAATCCCCCCCCCCCCCCCCCCCCGGGGTCAAAAAACCCCCCCCCCCCCCCCAATTGAACCAAAATTGCTCGATTTTCAATTTAAAACAATTTTTAAAATTTTGATATCTCAATTTTGTCCTTTCTCTTTTGGTTTGAAATACCAAAAAAAAATTGATCACTTAAAAAAAATTTGGTTCATGTACGAGAGTTTCTGATTTTTTAAAAAAAAATCGTTTTTAGCTGCAACTGGATCGAGTAAATAGTAATTTGATCCAAAAAAAGGGTTAAAAATGAGTTTTAATTCCTAACCCAGCATGGAAGGAGTAAACAAATTTTTGGGCTTCATTTCTCTTCACTTTTTTTGCTTCAAGTTTCCTGCATTTTTTTAAATGAAACAGATGCGGTACGTACATTAGTATGAAAAAATCACAAAATTTTTTAAAAACTGACTTGGAATTTTTTTTGAATTTTTTTCAACTTAAAAATTATAAAAAAAAGTAATTTTAAGTAACTTTTGGAGAAAATAATGACAAAAAGTAACCAAAGATGAGAAAAGTAACCCAATCAGTTAAGATGCCTTTTATTTCATTTTTCTTTACGTAAACCAAAATTATTTCGTTATGTGGGTACTCAAAATACTGAAAATTATGTCCAGAATTTAATTCTATCATCATATTAGTCAGCATTTCATCAATTTAGGCTTAACTAAACAATCAAAAAATTGACTTGCAAAAAAATACCAAAATTTCAAAATTTCTGATGGTGCTGCAAAGTCGTTTTTCTAATTTGTAAAAAAAAAGTAACGAAAAAAATTGTTTCGTTATTTTTGAAATTTCTACGTTTCGTATCGTTTTTTGTTTTCCCAAATTATTTCGTTACTTTTTCATTTCGTTTCATTACGTCTAGCAATCCTGAATTATAACTGTTTTTTGATGAGCTCCAAAAGTACATAAAATATGGGTGTATTTTAGGTTTTCAGGCGCATAGAATGTATAACTCCAAGTTCTGCCTGAACTAAATATTGAAGGAGCAACAAATCTCTCTATTTAAACATACCTACAATTCATTTTCCTTTTAGAAAAACTTTTCCAAAATAGGTAACACTCGATCTTCCAATTCACCGAATTGGCACCAAGATTACTCAAACAGATGCAGATCTCTTAAATTGTGTACTTCTGTCTCCCTCGAAATTTACAAAACCACTTCATCGAATACCATCATTTTCGACTAATCACACTCCACAAGCAACCAACCAAATAATACTACAATCACGATCACTAATTGGCCGATTCGAGTCTCAGGGAATATTTCGAACCACCCTGTACATGTCGGAGATTACCAGCATACGGTTTTCTTCGCCGGATCAAGATAATAAACGTTCGAGAATCTCGGTTAAAAGTGAAAGAAATTCCTAAAGGGGAAAACAAGCTCACAAAACAGAATGGGGAAAAAAGTTGGAAAAACCTTAACCCATAGCCCGACGACGCAGTCGAAAAATATGTCGCAAACAGAAATCTCGTGAGAATGAAATGCTCCACGTACGAGTATATGTGTGCCTATGTATACGCTGCGAAAAAGGACGCGTTATTTGTGTCATCCTCCATGAAAAAAATCCTTTTCACCGTTATAAATTTAAGTATAGCTTGTCGTAAGATTTTTCAAAATTATTTTCGATTGTCTTTTACCAGCCTTTTGATACTACATACTCATTTTATCGCCGACCCGTCAAAATGACACCGCGTACCCTCGCATTTGTACCATTAGATCGTAAGTTACAAGTTACACGTTGTAGGTACTCGTAGACGATCGACGTTAAGACGAGGAAAACTTATAAAGGCGAAATTATCGCGTAAAAAGGAGCTTATCTGTGATGCGGAAATATCGGCTTCGGGAAAGTTTCGTCGGCTTTTTACTGGTCGCTGGACCGTACGCCATTCGAGTACATTTCGAGGATAATTTATCGTAATTTAAACTACCGCCGCCGAAGCTTTAACGTCTTTTGTGGGCATCGCGACGCGACGACCTTGACTATTGCTTATCGAAATCTGTGTATAGCCTTTCGACTAAGATGCTTAAAAGCTAACGCTAGATTCAAAACGTTTCCATCTCGCACCGGAAGATTTTCCAAATATCTTCGTATCGGCTGCTATATGTAATTTAATGTACCAACTCGAGAGTTACAAATCTGATCCAATTTATTCGAAAATTTATGGAAATTTGCATCGACGAGGAGGCATTTGTCCAAGGTTGAAAAATATTCCCATTACGTATACCTATCTACTAATAAGAATGAACTAGGTAGGTATCTACATTGTACATAGTGTCTAGTCAATTTCAAAGGTTACCTTGGTTCGTCACACAAACTTTTCGATATGTGAGAAAATAATAACTGGACAAATACGAGTATGTATCTAACTACCTACATAGAAAATAGTCGATTGATTTTTCTATCTTTTCGGACGTTTTCATTCATGCTTTTCTCCACCTTTTTCGATTCATTCGTCTGAAATAGTTGTGCGAAATTATGGCAGAAATTATATGAAAAAGAAAGCATAAAATGGAAAATGCCAAGGAACCATCATGAATACATTACCGAAACTGTGTTATAAACATGAAACAGAACTATAACGAAATTTGAACAGAAATCTCAAAGAAATATTATGGAAACTCTTCGAAAACGTTATGAAAACGGAACAGAAACCTTATAAAAAAGGAACGGGAACACTATAAAAACAAAAAAGAAATGTTGAAGAAACATTTCAGAGACATTGTGAAAATTTGGCAATAATGTTATAGAAACATTACAGAAACGTTTTGAAACACTACAAAAATATCATGAAAACGTTACGGAAACGCTTCAGAAACGTTACGGAAACGCTTCAGAAACGTTACAAAAACGCTTCAGAAACGTTACGGAAACGCTTCAAAAACGTTACGGAAACGTTTCAAAAACGTTACATAAACGTTACGGAAACGTTTGAGAAACGTTACGAAAACTTTTCAGAAACGTTTGAGAAACGTTACGAAAACTTTTCAGAAACGTTGAGAAAACGTTTCAGAAACGTAATGAAAACGTTTCAGAAACGTTATGAAAACGTTACGGAAACGTTACAAAAACATTACAAAAATGGTACAGAATCGTTACGGAAACGTTATGAAAACGTCACAGAAACTATAAGAAAACGATGAAGTAACTGTATAAAGACGTTACAGAAACGCTATGGAACCATTACAGAAACGTTATGGAAACATTACAGAAACGTTATGGAAACATTACAGAAACGTTATGGAGAAGTTACAGATACATTATGGAAACGTTACAAAAACTCTATGGAAACATTATTAAAACGTTACGGAAACGTTGTGGAAACGTTACGGAAACGTTGTGGAAACGTTTCGTTAATGTTGTGGAAACGATATGAAAACATAACGAAAAAATTATAGAAATGTTACGGAAACGTTACAGAAACGTTACGGAAACGTTGTGGAAACGTTTCAGAAACGTTGTGGAAACGTTTCAGAAACGTTGTGGAAACATTTCAGAAACGTTACGAAAACGTTACCAGAACCTTATGAAAACGTAATAAAAACGTTACAGAAATGTTATGGAAACCTTACAGAAACGTTACGGAAATGCTGTGGAAACGTTTCAGAAACGTTACGGAAATGTTGTGGAAACGTTATGAAAACATAATGAAAAAATTATAGAAATGTTACGGAAACGTTACAAAAACGTTACAGAAACGTTACGGAAACGTTACGGAAACGTTTCAGAAAAGTTGTGGAAACGTTTCAGAAACGTTGTGGAAACGTTTCAGAAACGTTGTGGAAACGTTTCAGAAAAGTTACGAAAACGTTACCAAAACCTTATGAAAACGTAATAAAAACATTACAGAAATGTTATGGAAACGTTACAGAAACGTTACGGAAATGCTGTAGAAACGTTTCAGAAACGTTACGGAAACGTTTCAAAAACGTTACAAAAACGCTACGGAAACATTATTAAAACGTTACGGAAACGTTACCAAGACCTTATGAAAACGTAATAAAAACATTACAGAAATGTTATGGAAGCGTTACAGAAACGTTACGGAAATGCTGTGGAAACGTTTCAGAAACGTTACGGAAACGTTTCAGAAACGTTACGGAAACGTTTCAAAAACGTTACGGAAACGTTTCAAAAACGTTACGAATACGTTTCAAAAACGTTACGGAAACGTTTCAAAAACGTTACGGAAACGTTTCAGAAACGTTACAGAAACTTTTCAGAATCGTTACGGAAACGTTTCAGAAACGTTATGAAAACGTTACGGAAACGTTACCAAGACCTTATGAAAACGTAATAAAAACATTACAGAAATGTTATGGAAGCGTTACAGAAACGTTACGGAAATGCTGTGGAAACGTTTCAGAAACGTTACGGAAACGTTTCAAAAACGTTACGGAAACGTTTCAAAAACGTTACGG
>FIZU01059968.1:0-11808 GCA_900064475.1 Pseudococcus longispinus
GTGTGGGGGGTAATGGTCTACCTGCCTTGATTGACCGGATCTGAATAGGCAGGCTATCTGATACATAGAGGAATAATAATTCGATCATTTTTCTTTCTCTTCGCTTCCTGAAAAAATTACAACCAGTCAACGTAAACGTAGAAGAATGAATGAAATAATTTATACTAACCAGCTGTTTAAGGAGTCCTCCGTTACTCAACATTGTGGCTTGATGATCTTCTCTCTCTTTAAAATACAAGCTTCTATAGCCAACCTGAAAAATTGTCAGAAAAAAATTATTAAAGTTTTGTTTTATAATGGTTTCAATCGTTCATGAATTAAGTCTTCGTAAGGAAGAGTTGAAACATAATGCAATTATAGTAGTTGAGCAAACATTAGTAAAATCACAACACATACGAGCATACAAGCAAAACTTATCAACTCAAACATTAAAGATTGCTTACTATAAGTTCTCCTTGTCTGAGGCCTTCAGCATATTCAACAGCAATTGGTTGAAAAAAACACAACAATCCATATAAACATGTACTTCGCGGAAATCAAGATCAGGAATTAACATCTTACGACCAACCACTTCTAAATTCTTTGGATCATCTCCGTTGCCATCAGAATTCTAAACAAACATAGCATAATGAGATCAAATTCCTTTGAATCGGTGGGGTTAAAAATACAATTTGCCCTAAGCCCAATTTGACTCTCGGCGACTCTATTAGTGCCGCCCAGTGAAAATTGTTTAAAATATGCTCTGGTGCTACGGATGGCGAATTATTACATGATGATACAATAGGCGGTGACAGTGCAGAAGACAACGACGACACCTACTGCGAATTATTATCTTATGATCCAGCAAGCGGCAATGGTACAGAAGATGGTAACGTACTAACCGAAGACAACGGCGCAATAGATTGCATTGGTGATATAACAGATTGTGACTGTTCAACTCATTACACTCTAAAGTTTGCGGTACATGCCCTAACTTTACAAAAAAAAATGTGGTGATTCAAGGTACAAGTAGCATTGTACGTTGGAACAAAAAAATATTTTTTCAAGACTCCAATTAAAGAGTGTTTATTTGCAAAATCCAACTGGAACAAACTTTCAATTACCCAAAGAAAAATTTTTTCGAAACATTATAGGATGATTCATCGAAGGAAAACTGAATTGTGTTCCAAGGTACAACAACCTTCCATATACCTTCTTTCATAAGATCATTGCTTATATAGGTGTACCTAATGAGATTCACTTCACCTACCTCCAAACACCTCTCTACAGATGTTGAAAGGGCTGAATTCGTATCTTTTTAGGTATAATAAATACACACAACATCCCGTGGCATAGATGCTATATCACAAACCTGAGCATGTACGCTCTACAGCGATGATAATACAACTACATTACAGCTATTGCAATCAAGCTCATAGTATGAGCGGCGCATCGGATGTGGTGGGAAAATTTGTGTTTCGTAGTTGTAATTTCAGAATTTGATTGAGAAGCACCATCACGTTCCCCTGCATCTGCATTATTAGTCGAATTGGCATCAGCTTTCAAAGTGATATTTGTATCGAGGATATCTCAATGATCTGGCCAGAAATCTTCATGCATCTAATTTGTCACATTCTCCAGAAATTATCATCAGATTGTTCAGTCGCTTTTCCGTCATCGTAGATCTTGTTTTTGATAATTTTTAGCTTAGAAAATTCAGGTTTTCAAATTTGGTGGCGGCATTGTTGTTCCCAAACCTCTTCAATTTTATTTAGTCAACTGTATATGTTGACTTGAGCCCTGAGGTATCTACCTTGTCGTGGGCTGTAGTTACTAGTCAGACAACTTCTCAAGTCGATTCGTTCTTGAAACGAATGGTACCTGGTTACATTCGAATTTTACATTTGCAGACACCCTGTATAAGTCCGCCTTGCTCATACTAATAGAAACTAAACGAGTAAAAAATTCCTTTCTCGGGGAATGTTTGAAAAACCTCAAAGGGCAGCCGTGAAAAACAGGTGAATGTAAGGAGATTAATGAATAGCGTGTGGACGACGACGGTGGTGCGTGCGTACTACGCACTCCTTTCCTTACCTCTTTGTATCTATGGCTATAGCTGGTAGCTATACGTAACACAGTTGCATCGTATGAATGAACTGTATGTATAAAACGATGTGCGCTTTTGCACCCCGATCTAGGTGTAGGTAGGTACATAAAACCATATTTTCAAGAAAAGAAGAAAAAAAAGGCTGTGTGTAGCTTATACTCACTCGTATTATAGCTAGGTATATGTGGAAATAGGGGTTTCATCGCGTGCAATAATTAATTGCTTCGACCGTTTTCCAAGTTTTAACCAGCGTTTTGTAGCAAGTGTAAAATGAAACGATGCGTTAATGATATGACGAAGGCGAAACTATCTGCTGCGGTACCCCGACCTCCATCCGACGAAACAAATAATATTTTTCGCCTCGATTTCTTCCTTCCTCCTTCTGATACCCTTATAATTGAGTAGTCCATTTCCGAAGTAATCTGAGGCAATTTTTTTTGGAGGTAAATCGCGAAAAACTGTGGCGATCTTGATCAAGGTGATCCTTAATTTTACAATTTTCGATTTTTTTTTGGAGACCGACTCGTCAACTGCTTACCCATAGGAAGAAGATAATTCCTGTTCTTTACTTTTTCTCCTACTCAATTTTGATGGTGGCACCCATTTTTTAAAAATAACAAAAATTGTAAAAATTTCGAAGTTTTTAAAAATAAAGATGGAAAATCGCCAATCACAATTCAATGAGCCCAACACAGTACAGATCGACAAATTTAATCGATTCGAACTACATTGGAAAATTAAAAGGATTCAAACCCCTTGAAGTTTTTTTCTTTTTCGAAGCTGGAAAAATAAACCAAAACTTGGCAACGCGAAGCCCGAATTCAAATGCTCGAATCTTTTGAGACGTTTGCAGTTTTATGAAAAGGGGGCAAATAAAAACACGCTTAATAAGTATATTTGAAATACTGCCTACTTATAGGGTACAGTCGTAAGAACAAAAAAAAACTCATTATAGCATTCGACCCAAGTATTTCTCGTATTTTTAATTCGTTCCCCTTTCGTCCGGGGGCAATTGGTCGTTTTAATTTTTCTATCCGGGGTGTTCGTTCTCTCGTGTATTTCGAACCAAGTCGAAGAATAATTTCAGTTAACGAATTTTTTCCTTCTTTTTTTACTCTTTTCTTTTTTTTTTTGCCCACGTAAGATAACAAAATTCTATTATTTTTATATAGCATAATTTAAAGTTTGCTAAATAGTTATATTTTTTTCCTTCGTTTTAATTCGGCCCGGTGAAAAATGTTTTTACGGCTGTTTAAATTGCCTAATAAAGTAGCCGTGTAAAAATTGAACTGTACCCGAAAGGGAGGCACGAGGAGCGAGATTTTTATTAGTTTTTTATGATAAGCGTTTCCTTTTTCTCTGCTTTTTCGAGGTCGTTTTAATAAGGTGTTTTTTTTCTTACTTTTTGTGTTACAGTTCCTCCGAGTATTCGGACGACGCCTTCTAATGGCCAGTTGACCGCTAGAAAAGGCGGATCTGTTACGTTGGAATGCAAAGCTTCGGGTAACCCTGTGCCGGCCATTTCATGGTCCAGAAAGGTAAGTGTGACGATGGCTGACCAGTTGAAAATTACGTGTTGGTGGTCGTAGTTTCGATTGTAGTTTGCAATGCTTGGATTTATCAACGAGAGTACCTATGCATTTGGTTGGGGTTCGGAAATGGATTATTGTTAGGGTTTCCGATAGATGACAATTTTACTTTGTAATTTTTATCTGCTTAAGTTGATTTGCATTTTGTTTAATTTTTTGCCCTGTAATTCGTTTATATTCATTCATTTTCAAGAAGATCCCATTTAAATTATTCACTTTTGCTCTTCATTATGAGAATTCTTCAGTTTATTTTCGAATGATCGAATTTGAACACGTTTAAAATAAAGAAGTGTATCGAAGAAATATGTGAATATTAAAGCTGATACAAAAGCGAACCAATTTTTGAATTTCGGTACGTCGCGTCTCTATTCGGCAAATCCACTTCCACTGTTGTAATCAAGGTTGCATTATCGACTGATTGAAGGCGGCGAAAATCAATCAGCACATCTCGTATACCTAATATTCAGCTCGGCTCGAATGGAAGGAATTTAATTCTGAATATTTCACGTGAAAAAAAAAATTCCTGCGAATTTCACCAGACTTCGAAAACTTTCACACTCTCGTCGTATTTCAAAGCATATTATTTCGAATTTCTCCCCGAGGTGAAGTCTGGTTTTCGGATGTTCGGCGTCCTTGACACCATCCGCCAAAAAATGATCCCTTTTTTGATATAATTACCCAGTTATAAGCCTACAGAGCAACTCAGTAGGGAATGTTTTTCCACGCACAGCGAGATTTTCTCGAGAAAGCTTAGGTAATTTGGTACGTGAGGTAGGCAAGGGGTAAAAAAATTATTCCGAAGTGAAGCTCTCTGTCTGGCTGTACTGGTAAAATTTCATTAAATAAATATTTGTATCGCGGGGTCGGCGGTATTAAATTTTTTAAATAGTGGTGCTCTCTTGATTCGTACCGCACGTTCCACTGCTAGCAATTTTTAGTCGACTGGCAAAAAAAATTAATACCGTCGTCGAATGAGGAATTAAATTACGATAAAATGTCACCGACGAGACGACAACGCCGACGATCCGAGCAAATGGTTATTTCTCAAGCTCGTGTACTTCGCTAAGTAAACACAGAAATTATAATAAGTTCGTCGAATTGGAAGTGAAATTGAAGAAAGCATCGAGCCAAAAGGGGAAATACGAAAGAAATAAAGAAAGCCGGACGGAAATAAGGCAACGAGAGCGAATTCGCATTAAATGAAATTAAAAAGCCGTCGTGTAAAAAGCATTTAATTAAGTTTAATTTGTTTTAATTTACCATCCCCCGTCGTCTCCCGCCGCCGGGAAGGTATTTATCAAGCAGGTAGAAATCGCATCGCATTGGCTGATATTTTCATAAGCCTTGGTATCTTTTGCTCTGTGCCATGGACGTGGATATTAGCTATTTGTAGCCAGGTACACGAGGGTATCGGTTAAATTAAAGTCGAGCTCGAGAGAACGAGGTCGAGGGATGGACGTCGAGACGAGATGGCAAGCTAACGATAACGTATGAAAGAGATGAAATGTACATGCGTCGAGAGCCGCAGCTTACACAGATGTGGAGAAGTGGTAAGGGGATGGATGGCGGTTGTGAAAAAGTAAAGAACATTTTGTAATTAATAATAACGAAATCGACTATACGACGATGACGACGTCCATGATGACGCGACACGTAGCAGTATAATTAAAATTATCCCCGATAACGTAATCAATCTAGAGACGTGAGAGGACCAGCGCGGTGCTGCGCGTTTTGCGAGTATAATCCAAGAAACCCTTATTCGTTCGACCGTATAAGCTGGCCTCGAAATTAGCACCTTTTGATTACGGAGAGCCAACTCGGAAATACGAGTATGACCCGCGTCGAAAACGTGGCGTATTCGTTTCTCTCGACTCTGCAGTCTGTGCCTAACCTACGTAGCTATATTGAGCCAACGATGGGCGCCTCGATGGCACCCCCTGCCCCGAATTCGGCTTCTACACCTATACCTACGTATTATACTTGAGCCACCGCGAGCACAGTCGAGAGGTGATAAATCCTGCTTTCGTTTACCTGCCATAGTTATGGAATTGAATCAGTCTATGAATTATTTATGTTCACTTAACGAGAGTAACGGCGAAATTGTTTGCATTGTTATGCGGTATCTTGTAATGCTTGAATATACACTTGGGCCATGAGATGAACATCTATCTCGCTCGCTCCCTTTTCTTCTTCGAGCTTTATACGTGTTGTATGCTTACTACTACTGTTGCTCTGTTTTCCAAGTAATTGCTGCTATAAACCTGTAGACCTGTTTTTATATGTGTACACTCGATTCGAATCGAATCGCGTTGGAAAATTCGAATCGATAATAAGGTTAATTTTCATGCGGTTTTTGTCACCTGTGTGTATTGTGTTGTGTACACAGGATAACGTGCTGCCTGCCGAAGAGAAATTTGAAGGGTTTTCCATTACGTTGAAATCGATCAATCGTACTCATGCCGGTGTCTATCAATGTACAGCCTCGAATGGAGTCGGTGATCCGGTCACCGTCGATATGCAAGTGGATGTGTTATGTAAGTTGAATCTGCTTATTGAATTTGTTATTTTTACTCTATTTATTGAATAACGAAAAAGGACGTAATGAAGGGGGAAAAGGGTGCCATTTTTTTGAAGGAGAGTCCACCCTCCTTCCAGAAAGTATTCCTATCTCTGTACTTGAGGCCCAAATCGAAAAAAATTTCAAACAAGAGTTGTAGGTTAAGATCTTTGGGATAATTTTAGTTATTACAAAAATTTTGATTGGACGCTTTCTTCCCCTCCAATTTCGCATAATACATATGAAAATTGTAATGGTTTACATAAGTAGGTATATTATGCAAAATTGGAGGGAAGGAAAGCGCCCAATCAAAATTTTTGTAATAACTAAAATTATCCCAAAGTTCCTAATCTACAACTTTTGTTTGAAAATTTTTTCGATTTTGGTTTTGAGTACAGAGATAGAAAGATTTTTTGAAAAGGCGAGTGAACCGTCGAAAAAAAAAGAAGCCTTAAACCGTTGTTTTATCGAATTTTTTTTTTGGTCGAATTCAAATTACAATCGAATTGAATGTTTACAGAACCTATTTTTTCCTTCTTTGACTCTACTGCATATTTTAAATTTTGCATTTTTTGAAAACAGTCGAAAAATTCATCAGTTTTATCACACCCTTCATTTTACACTCAGTTATGTGCAAAAAAGAAACACTCATTAAAATTAATTTTTAATTTGGTTCGGGAGTTCATCGGTATCTACATACCTTCTATCTGTTAGCGTGTTCTTCGAAATACCCAAGTACTGAAGTTAATCTGAAGTTATAATGATACCTTTGAATTTATGCCATGTCTTTTTTGAAAAGTCTTACTTTTAACCAATTACCGATACCTCGTTACTAGGTACTTACTTATTGAAATTTTTAATCGTAAGTTTTCTCTCAAGACAGTTGTCCTAAATAAGTAAATTGTGTGCTTCGTGATCCACCTTTTTTTTTGTCAGTTTACGGGTCTGTACATATAGCTATGTAGTATGTACTTATTGTAGGTAAATAGCTTGGTAAATATGGTTGTATTATTTTGTAAATTGACTTTTCTTTATGGGAGGAGTTTTCGTAGAAATTTTAAATTCAACGGAAGTGAATACTTTTTTGAGTAATATGTCTGTAAAATAAGTTTTAAGGAAAAAGGTAGTTTTATTTGTGAAAATTTGCATCCTTTCTCATTAGGCTAGGGAGTATTTTTTATGTAGCTGGTGGACTGGTTGATCTTGAATTTCTAATGTAACCCCGATATCTTTCTTCAAAATGTAATTTCAACACGTTATTGATGATACCAGTGCATTTAGTTCGGGCATATGTTATTCCAGGCGAATACGGCTTTAGTATTTGGGGGAAATTGTCAGAAATTCGAATAGAACAATGTTGAGCGGACCCATCCGCTACCATTTTCGCTATGGTGCGAAAATAGTAGCAAAATGGGTTGCATGTCTCACTTTCGGCTTTTTTGCATCCAAAAAAAGCAGTTATGGTGGTGCGCGATGCCTTCTGCTACGTGAGCACAGTGGTAGCAAAGAGTGGCGAGTGCCGCTACATTTTTGCTATGGTGCGAATGTGTACCAAAAGTAATAGAAAAATAGGGTGCATGCCTCACTTTTTGGTTTCTGCAACCCATGTCCGTCCGCATGTGCCACCTTTCGCTATGGGTGCGTACCAAAAATTTTCTAGCTGGGAAATTGATTTTAGGAAAAATATTATCCACTTTTTTGGTTGTAACAATCGTATGTTGTTTTGAAATCTGAAAGTTTCAAATTGATCGGACAAACGCAAACAGAGCAATGGGTTGCAGAAATTTTTTTTCCATTATTCAGGATGACTTCTTTCTCGAATAACCAAAACTCAATATTTTGGTTTTTCATGTTTCAACCATTCCTTTTGAAATTTCTGTTTATAATAAGATCCAACCATATTGAAATAAATTCTCAAGTCACACGAAACTGATACATGCACTAAAGAAAAGGAATACGAAATGGTTAAACGAAAAGGAAAACATCATATTTGACTGATATTTGAACATTGATAATTATTAATTAATTAAATTATATTATCGCGAACTTATTACATTTCTATATGTGCAAATTGATTCAACTTCCAACACTGGTACTTCACGGCTACCTAGAAGCTAACAAACAAAGCTGAAATTCTCCCTACCGCGATAAAAGTTGAAAAGTGGAGGGGGAGAGTCGACGCGATGACACGTCTGCATACGTCAGTCGCATCTCGACAGTAGTCCCGTTCAGACGTACGTTTCCGCGTTTTCGTTACAAACCTCGTGTCGCGTAGCGTCGCCGGCATTTACTTGATATTCACATAGCGCAAACGAATCAGCACGCAGTCACAGTTATTTGAAAACTTTTTATAGTATACAACGAGACAAAGACGCAGACTACTAGAATAGTTGGGGGGATTCGGGGGGATGAAAAAGCATATGGTACTGTGTATAGCAGCTCGAGTCGAGAAAGGTATACGTAGTATTATACTCTCGTACATGGCATCGTCTCGTATCAACTTTTTAAATACGTTTACAATGGACTTCGGAGAAAAAGTTGTAGCGCTTTATTTCCTTATTCCGTATGCTACGTTTGGGATGGCAACAATGGCTAGAGTTGGTATAAACTTTAAAATTAATTAAGAATAAGTACCAGTGATAATATTACGAGTATAAAAGATACGCGCAGGGCGAAGGCGAACCGGCGGCGCAGATATCTTTATAATATACTGCGTGTGGAGGGCTGAGGGCTGTGAGGGCACCACCATGCAGGATTGGGTACCTCTCTAGCTAGCTATATACGTTACGTGCACAATATGCAAAGAAAATTACGGAATTACTGCGACTTTATACGACCCTCTTCGCCTTGCCGAACAGTATTTCCATTGACGAGGGTAGGGTACCCTGGTTTTTGATTTGCTATGTGCACCGTGCAGCGTGGGTTTTGTCATAAAGTATACCTACGTTGGCTGCTATTTTCCTAATACGTAGACGTTTCATATGTTCGTTGAAATTGAATGAACCTACGGTACAGATTGAGTTCTTTAATTGAATTTCTTTGAAATTCACTGTATCACCTATAGACGTAGACTGCTTGAAAGATGTATAATTTTTTCTCCTTTTTGATTTTCTTTCGTATAGATTCTCCGGAGATATATGCGACGCAAGAACGGCTTCATTGCAGCGAAGGATTCGAAGTTCAGTTAGTTTGTATCGTGTATGGAGAACCTAAACCTCAAGTGAGTAAATGAAGTATAATTTAGCTAATTTACCTGTACCAATACGTAGACGTACGATCGACACGAGCGACGTGTTCTACATTCGTGCACCTCGCGTCGCGTCACCCCCTATTTTGCAAGATTAGAATAACAAATATTGACGCGTATATCTTTACCTACGATATTACGAGGGTTCGTACCTACCCCTACGTAGGTATAGGTGCGATAATTCATACAGTCTGGCGAAGTGAGCAGGGTTAAAGTTAAACAGCAGTTTTAATTTATTACTATGCCAGTTCCCCCATCGCAATCGCATATACCACACAAGGCAAATTAATTAACTCGTGTCGGGCTATTTTTCCATTCTTCGGACTGCGTCACCTCGATTTAATAGGTTAAGGTATTAATTAATCGTACCCAATAATTTATCTAGTTGGGTTTTGACTGCGTATAGGAAACGTGTTTATTTTTCTTGACGACATTTTCGATCAGTGACGACAGGAGTCAGTGTGTGAGCGATTTTTTTCCCCATATGTGGGAACCAATTGCTCGTTAAATATTCATCTTGGGGTCATTCGTACATCCAGTCTAATTATCAAATTGAATATTTAATCGATTCGCGTTTCGTTTAGTTTGTATTAAGTATATATTTGACACACGATTCGAGTTGGTAAATGCCTCTTTTGTGTTCTCGTCGAGTCGTCCAAAAGCATATTTGTTTTTCTCTAAATTCGCCATCGGGAAATTACACGTTTTGCGCGAAAAAAAAAGTTTCGAAGCTTTTTGCATATCTAAGGGATGAGAAAGGGTAGAACTGAAAGTTTGATCGGATCGATGGTCGGCGACGTGAAAAGAAGAGGAAAGCTTTAGAATGGAAAACATTGAGGAAAAAATTCAATTAACGAGCTTTTTAGTTAATTTGTAGTAATCAAGGCATTTAGTAGGAGCCTTTTCATAACCGAAGGTTTTTTTTCCCTCATCGTATATACTTTGGTACGTTTGTAGTTGTAAATTTAAAAGCGTTACGTATTGCGGGACCTATCTCCCTCATCTGCAGTTTTTTGGGATGCTTCTCTATAGAAAAAAGAGGGGGATGTGTGTTTCTTATTATGTAGGTATACGTGGTATAGAAATTTATCTAAAACGATGTGTCAGCTTGTTAAACATATACGAGTAGATTTGTGTTGTTTGTTTTTATGCTTGTTTTTTTTTTAAGTGTTAATTAACGTTCGGCCTAATTTGTATCACCAGTCTCAGTCGCCTGCTTGGTTGGTCTGCGTTCTTCGTCTGTGTACATTGTATACGTATGTTTGGTATCTTTTTACCGGTAAACTGTGCGATGCCGGATCCGGGGTAAATGGATGGGGGTTTGTGCGTCTCTGTTTGTGCATTGCGCCGGAATGGAATAGAATACTCGTATAACGCTCGAAAATGTAATCATTATTTAATGTCGCTGATTAGGGTGGCTCTCTCTGTTAATGCGTTTAAAGTTACATATTATGCGTGCGATGACAGTACGGAAATAAATTTTACGTAATGAGCTGGTTCACGGCTTACACGGTGATGAGGTTGGTGCTGGCGATGGTGTGGTGCGTGCGTGTAGTGTGAATTTTCTGTTTTTTTTGTGGTGCTGTGGTGTTGATGGCACTAGGACGGTGTAAGCATGTGCATGGAATGCCGACGATGTGATGGTGTGAGTGGGGCAGGTCGTGAAAATGTTCTTCAGTTTTGATCATTTTTTAATATGTTGTATGCTTTGAGTTGAAACCTTCCCACACAAATTTCCAGCCTTCTCGGATCCTTGGAAGTGGAGTTTGGGGTCTTCAAAGAATCATTTTGGAAAAAATGAGGTTTTTTGAATTTTTGTTTCTCCTTTTGGCCCTTTCCCCCTCGTTGAAAATCTCTGATGGTGTAGGAGATGCGATTTGAGTTTCGGCGCCGAACTATTGAGCGGAACCTGAACTTCAAAATTTTCCAGATTAGAGTTTTCCCAATATTTCGAACAGTTTTGGAGGATTTTCACTTAAAGAGTGCCACCTAGGATAAAATGGTTTGTACTGTTCTAATCATTTGAGCAAAGATTTTTATGCCCTAAAAATTCTGCAGTATTGGAGGAGGAGCTCTCCCCCCCCCACCCTTCAAAGTTGAAAATCGATTGGTTGGGAAATTGAACTTTAACTGAAAAAGATCTGAATTGAAAACTACAATTTTTGTTGGAAAATTACAAAAAGATTTTTGAGGAAAAAAGGTTGAAAAATGCTCAAAGAGCCTTCCTTGGTAAGATAGTGAAATCGGCCCTCGACCCAAATTTCCTCAAAAGTTGTCCTAAATGTCACCCCTGATGTAAAAACTCACCACCGAAATTTTTGACCCCCCA
>FIZU01059976.1:0-15755 GCA_900064475.1 Pseudococcus longispinus
TTGACTGGTTTTGGGTAAGTTGTTGAATTCGTTTGGGTTCGGATTGTGTCGGATCCTATCGTTTACATTCTAGAAGGTGGGTCCCTCCCATCACAGCTGATGTTTACCTCCAGTTAAAAATGTAGAATTTCTTTCATTACGATTTGGACCGTTGAAGAGAACATTTTTCACGGGTTATTAATTTTGTGAGTTATGTTCAAATTGATCCAAATTTCAAGTTTGACAGATTATTCACCAGACACCCTGTATAAAGGCGTCAAGCGTCATATTCGAGTTTTTTTTTTTTTTTGAACATCATCAGTATCTTCTAATCCAAAACTCACGTCCATAATTTAATATATTTTCCCTTTACAATATTTTTTACAATTTTTTATTGTTTTAGAGTGTTACTTCCTCAAAGACTCCGATTGATCCAAGAAATTGGACTTTTTACGATGTGCATAATGTGGGACAAGGGGGCAGTTGCAACTCCCCATATTTTTTGTTTCGAGATAAGAAATAAACAAATAATACAATATGAGTATATTTCGAAAAAAAAACAGAATTAAACCGTAAAATTAAGTCGTTATTTTATTAGGAAAATTTGTCTTCTTCGATTTTGATTATAATAAAATTTTTCTAAGGTACGAGTTCACTGTTTATGCAAAAAATGTCAGAAACATAAAAAATTTGGCAATAAATTAATTTAAAAGCTGAAATTTCATAATTTTTTTCACAGTCGAGTTGTCAAAAGGGATCAGACCCCTTGGACTCTCTCCTCCATCTCCAATATTTATCCAAAGTTACGCTTATGCTTTTTACTTAGTTATTTTCTAGGTAAAAATTTAAATCTGGTAAAGGAACATAGAGAGAGGTGAGCGGGGAAGGAGAGGGGGGTTCTCCAGATTTCTAAGAAAAAAATGCAGTTTTATGTCGACTTCAAAATGTTCAAGATGCTCGAGTCAAAATTTGCTACCTTGCTTAAGGAATTTTTGCGACACTCTGCTGTTTGAAATAACAGTTTTCTCGAACCATTAATCTTTGTGAAATTATTCTTTGAAGTTGGCACTCGTCGTTAATAAGTGTCATCTTGTAGACTAATCTGTTGAACAACCACAAGTAACTAAATACCTACCCTGTTTGCCTATTCACCTACCTACCTACCTACTTACTTGCAAGAAGTTGTATTTATTTTTTTTCGAAAATTATAAAATTGGGTTCATTGATTAAAATAATTTTACTATTGAAAATCCCTTATAAAATATAAAAATAGGTTTTATTTCATTTGACGTTTAAATCGTACAAATCCAAATTCCACGCTTATTTGTTTTGCATTAGTCTAATTTCGTACAACGGAGGGAAAATAATGTAGACCTCGACTCAAGTATAAGTTTACGTGTTTGGAATGTAAAATATTTCAAAAAAAAATCTACGTAGATTTACCCAGTAGAATATTGAAGTTGTCGAATTAACTACGTGAAATTGTATATACGAAAGTCGATACGAATATTTTTCCATTTTCATGGTAAAAATCTCGGTGAAAATTTTCTCCAGTCGGCTAAAGCTACTTTAATTTAAATGTAAAAATGAAATAATAACTTTATTAGGTGTTTTTTCTTTGCTTTTTTTTCAGCAAAACTAACAACGAAATTTGTTATTAGAAGAAAGGGTTTAACTTTGTTAAGGGCTTAGTCTGGTACAGGAAAAATTTTTAAAACGACATCTGTTAATTAATCTCGGATGTTGCTTGTAAGTCACGCTTTGGGTTGCTTGCTGTAATTCTGTTTAATATATGCTGCTGCAAGGATTTTAATCCGAAACTAGTCCGACATTAATCGCTTGAAATTAACAACGTTTCTCATTTAAACTAACAAAGTAAAACTGCCACCAGCAACTTTTCTGTCATCTATGTATCACTTTTTACCCTGCAACGTTGGAATGATCATTGAAAATTTTTAATTCCGTTGTATTTACTTATACTTAGGTACGGATTTCCACTCGAATGATGGTATAACGAAGGTATTTTCGAAAAGATTACGTACCTAGAGTTGTATATCGGTGTATCGTTGGTATTTATTTTCATCATTTATTAGGTACCTATATAATATCAAAGCTTTTATACGATACATAAAGTTGTCTGTAGGTAGTTCCACTTTTGTAATTTGTTTCCAATTCAAATCCATCCGATATTTGTTTTATAACTCGTTCTTTTAACCGAACGAACTCGTGCAGCACATCAGACTTTCCGCAACAAATCCGCTATTGTCTTGCGAATCGTAAATTCGCCTTTTTTCCTATACCTCGACGACAGATAAACCGAATAAACCAACTTCTTGGATTTAGTTTTTAATTCGAGGTAAAATACAGAGAAAAAAATACCTATTTGAATACATGGCCGGAACCATTGTTCCATGATTTTTATTTTTTCTCAAAAAAAAAAAGAGTAAAAAGTGGAGAAAAAATTGTTGATTCAGTTTTCTGCGTGTATAATAAAAAAGAGATAAAAAAATTACGCTTAGATACACTCGAACAATGCTTAAAACGCAACGTTGCGCGGTTAATAGAAATAAAAACGAGAAAATTTTTTTTATTAATCATTCGAGAGATTGGTAAAGTGTTTGAGGAGGGTAACCGCGACGCTAGTGGAGAAAAAAACCAGCTGAAAAATGATTTTAAGAACCGTAACGCGGCGCTGGTTATGCACGTTTAATTTGTCAGCGACACCGGTGTGCTGAGGGGTACGGTTGGTTGCAAAATTGCAAAATCGTAAATTTGGAGGTTTAAAAAAATCTGCGAGCGAGGATAAAAAAAAAACCTAAGTAAAATAAATAACATTTCGCTGTGATTTCTAACTTTATAAATTCGTGAAAATAACGCGTCATCGCCATGTCGTATAATAAAAGTATAATATCGTTTGGTATATACAGGGTGTCTCGCAGCTGATGTCATTCCTTTCAGTGGGGAAGTAGGCAACCCATCTAGAGTACGAGTAGGTATGTTTGCGTACCCTTGGAATTGCAGAGGCAAAGTTATGCTGCTATGAAAAAAAAAAAATTTCAGTCTTGTTCATCATTTTTGATTCGTTATAAAATATTAACCATGGTAGGTAGAGGGTTGCGGTTTGCGTCATTGGCATTGGAAGTAGCATTCGTTTCAGTTTTTTTTCATGCAGAAGTTTTTTGGATTCGGTGATCGGGGAACCCCGATTGCTAATGAAAAAGCCCCCCTCCCCGAAACCTCCTGATCATTTCTATTTCCATACTACCCATGAAAGTATAAAACATAGGATAGGCTTTTCATGCCAATCTGATTTATAATGTCTGATTTTATGTAATTGTAAGTTCAAAGAATCAGACACAATCTTATCATATCTCGTGAAAGGTCTAAAAATCAAATTTTGAAACAATCCAAAGTTTAAAAATCAACTGACACTCGATAAAATTTTTCAAAATCGAAAAAGTCAAAATTTCTGAAATTTTTCAAGTCCCAAAAATCGTTTGAAATCTGAAAAAATTTCCAAGCCCAGAAAGTCATAATATTTGAAATTTTCTTGAAATTTTCGAAGTCCAAAAAGCCAATTGAATTTTGAAAAATTTTCCAAGTTCAAAAAAGTCAGACAAAATATGGAATTGTTTTGAAAAATTTTAAAAATCCAATTCCAAGCACAAAAAGTTAGTAGAAATCTGAACATTTTTCCAAATTCAAAAAAATCCGACAAAATGTCTGATTTGAACTTCGTTGAATTTTCCAAGTTCAGAAATGAATTTGAGTTCTTGAAAATTTTCCAAGTCCAAAAAAGTTTGATAAGATGTCTAAAAGTCTGCGTAATATTTGAAATTTTCCAAATCCTAGAAGTCTGTCTGACAAAATATCGGAAAGTTACCCTGATTTCAAAAATATAAAAAATATGAATTATTTGTCTGACAACATGTCTAAAAGTCAGCATTATCTTTGAAAATTTCCCTAGCCCAAAAAGTCAATGGAAATCTGAAAATTTTTCAAATTTCAAAAAAGGCTGACAAAATGTCTAAAAGTCCATTTTCCAAGTTCAAAAAATCTAAATTGTTTGTCTGACAAAATGTGTAAAAATCAGCATTAATTATAAAGTTCAAAAAATCAATTGAAATCTGAAAATTTTCCAATTTCAAAACGTCAGTTTAAATCTGAAAATTCTTCTAAGACCAAAAAAGTCTGGCAAAATGCATTAAAGTTATTTAAATATGGAAATTTTTCTGAATCCAAAAAAATCTGACAACAATAATTGAAATCTGAACATTTTTTGAAGTTCAAAAAAGCCTGACGAAGGTCAGCATTATCTCTGAAATTTTCCAAGTTCAAAAAAGTCTGACAAAATGTCTAAAAGTCATTTTAACGAAATTTCGTCCAGGAATTCATTCGCCTTTTTCGCGAAATTACCCATAGCAAAAGCATATCCTATGCTAAAATGTCTAAAAGTCATCTTCAAAGAATTTCGCGACGGAATTTATGGACACAAAAAATGGACAAAATTTTCAGTTTGTCCCCCAGCTATAAGGCGAAATTGTTCAAGTCCATGAAGTTGAAATTTTCCAAGTCCAAAAAAGTCTGTCAAAATTTTTGAAAGTCAGCGTCACGGAATTTCATGACGATTTTTACAGGTTTGGTCATCGCTAAAGCGTATCCTACGCTAATATTCAAAAAAAGTAAAAAAATTCGATTTTTTTCAATTTTATTGAAATTTTTGAAAAATTTTTATATTACCTAACCTATCATTATTATGAACTTAATTTGTGTGGAAATAGTTGTTCTTTCCAATGGCGTAAATCTAAGTCTCCTACCTTGCTCCGGTCAAAAGTTACGAGCGTTTAATTTCAAAACGCCTATAATGCTATGTTAAAATTTAATATAAAAAATTTTCAAATTTCAATAAAATTGAAAAAAATTGAATTTTTTTGTATTTTTTAAAATATTTTATTAAGGATTGCAGCTCCCTGATGAACTAACCTTGAAAACTTTTGCATGAAAAAAAAACTAAATCGAATGATCCTTCCAATGACCCAACCTAAAATTTTATAACGAATAAAAAATAATTTTTTCGAAAGATTCTAACTTTGTCCCTTCAATTCCAAGGGAAGGTTGGCAAATATACCTACTTGCACTCAAGATGGGTCGCCTACTTACCCATTTGAAGAAATGACATCAGCTACGAGACACCCTGTAGTCATACCGTTCGTATACCGTGGTATATAACGAAATAAAGTTAGAAGTTGATAGGAAAGCGGGGTCGAGACACGACATTGTGTTAGATACGACATAAAACTATAAGTCATCTGGTGTCGAGTACATATTTTATAAATTTATAAACAGGCGTGTTGAATTTAAATCTAGCCGTCGATATTCTTTTGTGTGGGTTTTTTTTTATCAGACAATATGGCAAAAGTTGGTATATCACGTATACAAGCCGAAATATTACACTGTATTTTTCTACCCTTTAAAAAAAGAAAGCGACGTTTGGGGTCAAACGTTAGAATCGCACCGTGTTTGGCCTTACGTATGATATCATCCGAAAGAGATAAGCGTTTTGAGTATTCAACGTATGTGAACGAGAAACGAGACCGTTGAAAAGTCTTCACTGTGCGTGAAAAATTTCCAACGAAATTGTATTTACACATACAAGCCTGTGTAATGTACTACATCGAGTATATATAATAGAAAATGAAGTCTGACGTTTTGGAAGGAAAAAATACATACGCGAACAGGCGATGGTATTTTTAATTTTTCTTCATTCATAATATACAACATATACGGAGCAAATTTGTCTTGAAAGATGAACGTCTACGAACGTATTACGTACTCGTACATCCCAGAAATAGCCTCCAAAAACTCACTGCCAAGTGCGAATTGGAAATTACTTACTCGAGATGTTACTCGAGCCCTGAAATGTATTCAAACTGCTTTCAAAATACCAGCAATTACTTTTTAACGATCAAAGGCGAAATGAAAATATGAAATTGGTTTTGGCGGCGTGATTTCCTCTCTATGATCCGAGCTTTTAAAATTTCCTTATTTGGGTGGATGGAATTTTCGACGGCGGCTTGAAAATTTTAGTTGGCGTTTTGTTATGAGATGACTTACAATTACGTGCGAATGTTTGAATTATTTCGCAGGCAATTTTTTCTATCGGGGAGATGATATTGGAAGTTGAAATTAAATTTTTTTTCTCGAGATGAATATTATTTCGAGTATAATTGTGTTATCTATTTGACTGACGATGAGTTATTTTCAAATTATGTGCTCGCGTCAAAGGTAGAAATTACAGGTTGGTGTGATTGAAAAATTTATTTAAAATATGTTAACGAAGAATTTCTTTTATTTCGTATTTTTTTAAAAATTGCCAAGTCATTTAATTGATTTTTGAAACATTTTGAATGAATACATAATTGATAAGTAAGGGGGAAGATGAATGTGCTGTAGGGTGGTGCAGATGTAAGGTAAATTGCGATAGTGAGCATTGTGACCAAGACCTCGTTTTGTGTCAAGCTATTCTTTATTTACGTAATTATGCTTGCGATGATGTTCGAAGTTCGACTTATCATATTATTCGTTTATAGGTATCCGAAAATGGTTTCAAATGAAAGATATTTAAAATATAATGTCGATGTTGCTGTAATTAAGTATGCAAATAATTTACGGAATTTTGAAACTAATTTTTCTCACCTGTACCCATACTTCGAGTTGAAACCTTCCCGTACAAATTCCCGGTCCCCTAGTATTCCTAAGAGTTGACTTATAGAGCCTCAAAGTGGGGTGATTTTCGAAAAAAGTAGTTTTTTGAGGTTTTTTTACCGCCCCCTGGTATGTCCAGGTTCAAAAAACGTATTTTTAGCAAACTTGAGGAAAAACTTCATCTTCTCACCATTGAGAGGGGGAAGGGGTGACCACGCGAAACCTTTCGGTAGCTTTATCACTGCTTCTTATGAATGTAGTTTTTTTGAAGTTTAGGTTTTCCATAATGAGCCCATGTAGGCCTATAATGTTTAATAGGCTAAGTATAAAATGATTTAAATGGTGTCCCATTAAATTTATTGATTGGGACAAGGCCCCTGATCGAAACTGAATCTTAATTAACTTGGAAAATGAAAAATTGTCAATGCTGTGAGCTTGCTACCCAGCTGACGAAAATTGATCGGCGCTATCCTTAGAAGAAGGTAGATTTCCTCCCTATTTGTCCCACTAACACAGTCGCAACAACTTTTCCTAAAATTATAATTAGAAGCAAGAAGCTCATCTTTAATTAAAGAAGACGAATTGCTTTCTCTTGAAAATTGATGTCCTTTTACTGCAGGTACGTCCAGCAGTGTTTTTTTTTTCAGTATGGACATCACAATTTAAATTTTGAAATCGAGTCGCGAATGGCCATCGTGTCGAGCAACATTAAATTAATATATTTTTTTAAATTTTGATTCTTACAAGGGAATTTTGCCAACTCAACACCTCCGATCAAACTGAAATTTGGCTCCTTGAAACAGCATGAAACTCGGACCTTAAAACCAAATGTTGAGCTCCGAAGTTGATTTTTTCAATTTTTGGCGGAAAGTAGCTCATTCGTATATCAATTTTTTATAAAAATGGTACATTTTGAGATGAAATCCTGAAAATCTTGTTATTTGCTTAAGTTCACTCCTCAAGTCAATTGGTACCATTTTCCGAGCGATCTGGAGCCTCCAGAAAAAATTGACTTTTCTTCAGTCAACTTTTGCTGAAGGCTCCAGATCGCTTCGAAAATGATATCAATTGACTTGGGAGGTAGACTTTGGAACGTAGACTTTGGAAGGGTAGGCAAAGCTTCGGGCGATTTTCTCGAGAAATTGACGATTTTGGAATGTTTTTTCACACACGAAAATTTTCAAGTTGTAAAATATTACACGTGTCAACTCGTCACCTCGGATTTTCAATTCAGTTGTGGTAATTGACTGATAATATCAAACTAGCGCTAAGAGTAAATTTTTAGTTGCCGACGTTAATTACAGCACCTTCTGGAGCGATTTCAGTGTGCTGGGAAAAGGTCATTTGGTCAATTTTTTCTGGAATCTCCAGATCGCTTCAAAAATAGTCTTAATCGACTCGGAGAGTCAAATTCATTATATAAAACGACAAAATACTACAGCTGAAATCATTTTTGGTCAAAATCATCGTTTTTTGTCATTTTTTGTTAAAATTGTCATTCTTTGGTCAAAATTGTGATTTCAGAGTAGAAATTGTCATTTTTGGTCAAAACATCCGGCTTTCATCAATTGTTTTTTTTTGTCCAAATTGAGAATTTTTGGTCAAAATTGTCATTTCAAGGTAAAAACTGTCATTTTTGGTGAAACTCATCAGTTTTTGTCAATATTGTAATTTTTTTGGTCCAACCTGTTATTTTTTGTGAAAATTGTAATTTTTGGGTCGAAATTGTCATTTCAAAGTAAAAATTCTCATTTTTGGTTAAAACAGTTATTTTTTGTCAATTGTTATTTTTTTTGTCTAACTTTGTGAATATTTTAATCAAAATTATCATTTCAATGTAGAAATTATTTTTTGGTCTTTTTAGGCTTTTTTAAAAATGTCATCAATAAAAATATTACCTACTGTTGCATATTCAAAATTTTTATAAGTTTGATAAAGTCTGGGAAAATCTCTGCATGACAGGCAGACAAACAATCAGTCAGAGCTGACATTTTTCCTTACTCTGACTTCTACATATTTCAACTTTCAAGATGACTTTTCAAAAAAGTGTCAGCGTTAGTGGAAGAAATTACACAAACGTATGAGAAAGTGCACAATTCGCGAAAATGAAGCATAATACTTCTATAAGGATTTCATCTCCCCCTCCCCATTTTAGGTGGATCTCACGACATTGGGCCCTTCGAAGAGACATAATATAAATTTATAATATACCTAGACCTACCTACATATTATTATGTCTGCTAGAGTGTCTCGTGCCTGTTTTTTCTATAAATTTCATCGTTCGTGTATATGTAAGTATTATTTCGGGTATATTTGATCCTTATTGAAGTTTAATACGACACTGTTGATTTTAGCTTTCGCGTAAATTTTATCCGAATGTTTACTTAATGGTAACCGCGTGAATACACATATCAGATATTAGTTTTATATTCGATGTATCCGTTTATAGTATGTTTGCTTGTTCACAATTCATTACCAAAGTACAAACATTTTGTTTATTTGATAAACAAAACAGAAACACATTCTTGATGAAAATCGTTCGTATCAGCCATCAGTGCTGAAAACCACGCAAACTCGTAAAATTTACTTATATTAATTCTTTTGTGCAGAGTGGAGTAGATAATTTCATTTATGAAATTCCCTTTAATGAAAATTTTTTCGATCGATATTCCAAGTACGAAATTCGATTAAAGATTGATAATATTTATCAGCGCGGGTAAATTACCAAAACTTTATAATATCAAATTATCCTTTTCGAGTTAGAAATACTTTTCATATTGGCTTTGGAAATGTTAAAAACGTGGAAAATCAACTCAACGTTTTATATAATTCGAAGAAAAATTCTTCTCTTTTTTTGGCTTTTCGTTTTAACATTTCATTTTTGCGGTATTCATTTTACTCATTGTAGCGGAAGTCATGTACAAACTTGGAGAAAAAATATTTGATATTTTCACCGATTCTTCGTCCGATCTCCTCGTGCGTTTATTTTTTCGCTCTTCTTTTTTCGAAACACACGTTTGGAAATAATTTTCTAAAATGGTACGCGATGATTGCGAGAAATACTGAGAATCGATTTGTCGCATTCTTTCGCCGGTGCGTAGGTAGGCATATACTATATCGTCGAGATGAGAGATGATTTTTCAAGGTTACGAGAATTTATTCTATTGTGTAAAAGTTCATACTTATCGAGAATTTGTTTATTTTTTTGATCCTTTGCGAGCCTCGGTACTTATTAAATTTTCAAATTCAATAGGTAGATACTCGTACGTCTTGGAAAAAAATTTCAATGGCTTTCATTCACCTTTGGCGTAGACGTGTAGGGTAATTTGACTTTGTAGTTGAGTCCGCAGAGAAAAGTACCACTTTTCTTGAAGATGTAGCCCTTTTCTTATCGATTCAATTATGCCTACGAAATCAAATGAATGGAAGAATTGCCTAATCATTGGTGAAAAGGTAATTGCATTATTCGAATTATTTATCTACTCGAGACGAACGAAAATCGTGTTATGGGAAATTTTCAATAAAATTTTAAACAAAAGTAAGTGAAGTCTTTCCAATATAACGTATACTTGGCGAGATCGCACAAACGTAGAAAAGGGAAACAAAAATGGTTGAGTGATTCTTTTATTACTCGACGTACTTATCAAGTATTTTATTCTGATTCAAATGTTGTAACTTTTTCTTATTTTTCTCACCGAATTTTTTCATTTTTTAGAACCTAAGTAGTCGATTGAGTTATTCTAGTTTTTTTTTTTTCAAGTCAAGGTGTAGTCTACGTAGCACCCAATGAATATATCTCGTGTGTTGATCTCGTAAATTACAAAATTGTCGAGTCACGCAAGTAGCCCTTGAAAAAGACATAGGTATAATTAAATAACTTCCAAGTAATGGGACAATTTAAAATATTATAAAACCACGCCATGGTACCCCATTGTTGAATAGGTATTACGTCTAAGAAACAATATATATTTGTACATGATTTTAAAGTTGAGAAAAATTACCTTGTAGGATTGAATTTTTGTGTGCAAGTTGTACTCAAACTGTTGCTAAGGATTAGTTCTAGTTGAATGGTTGAGAATGCTGTTCGAATAATTATGTATTTATTTTTTCTACTTTGTACAGACTACAAATGTTTTCATGTATAACAATACGCAAAGTTCTGTATATTCCATATAGGTTTGGATAAAAATTTACATTATTGTTTTTAAAAGTAGTGCATGAGTCAGCTGAAAATCTAATTTTGGCATCTAATATGAAACGAGTTTGGTACTCGTATCGAAAAAATACGAAATGAGATCCGATTGATTAGGAATTTTTCACACAATAACGAAGCACTTGAATATATCGAGTAGTTGATGATTTTTCCAGAATGTTATTGAGCTCTACAAAATGAGGTTCTGGCGATTTGCATAGCTCTAAAATTGAAGAAGCTACAAATGCTAGAAACCAGGACTTGGAAGTTAGCTGGAAGCCGGAAAAAAGACAGTCATTCCAAAAAACCAAACGGAAGCTAAAAGCCGGAAGCCGAATAACCAGAAGCCGGAAGCTGAAGCCGGAAGCTGAAGCCGGAAGCTGAAGCCGGAAGCCAATAAAAATCGGATTCTTTTTAACTTCTTTGAATTTTTGGACTTTTGGTGTGTTATTTGTATTGTGTTCGTATCGATTAGTTTTGCCAAATGCCATGCCAAATAGTTCAAAAATTTGAAGAAGCTAAAAAGAAGCCAATTTGTATTGGCTTACGGCTTCAGCTTCCGACTTTTGGATTTTAGCTTCCGTTTAGTTTTCTGGAATGACTGGCTTTTTTTCAGCTTCTGGCTAACTTCCAAGCCCTGTATTATTGTGGAAGCTGGAAGCCAAGAAGCCAGAAGCCGCACCTCCAACTTTGGAAGCCGGAAGCTGGAAGCCAAATCGTTCGGTTTCCAGGCCCTGCTAGAAACCACCTCTTTTTCAAAAATGTCCACTTTTTTCCAACTCATAGCTTCCTTCCTGAGTGACCGGGAAGGGGTAAAATTTTATATGGAGAGGTTCCAACTTGAAATGAACAACATTTTGTTAAAAAATTGTCGAATGTCGAATCCTTAATTGTCAGTGCTAAATCATGTGCTTAATCCTAATTGATGGTGCCGAATTTCTATTTATGGTATCAAATCCTTAATTGTTAGTGCCAAATCACTAATCTACGGTGCCAAATCATTAAATGTCGCGACGTTTAGTGATTTGGTGCCAGAACTAATGATTCGGCACCATAAATTAGGATTACGCACATGATTTGGCACTGACTTCAAATTTTTTAACAAAATGTTGTTCATTTCAAGATGGAACCTCTCCATATAAAATTTTTGGCTACTACAGTCTACAATTAGCGATTCACCACTGCAAATTAATGATTTGGCACCGACAATTAATGATTTAGCACCAACATTTAATGATTTGGTACCATAAATTAATAATTCAGCACCGACAATCAATGATTCGGCAATAACAATTAATGATTTAGCACAAACATTTAAGGATTTGGCACCAAGTACCACAAATTAATAATTCAGCACCACAAATTAATGATTCAGCACCAACATTTAATGATTTGTCACCGCAAATTTGTGGCGCCGAATTATTAAATGTCAGTGACGAATCATTAATTTGTGATGCAGCATCATTAAGTGTGAGTGCCAAATCATTAATTGTCGTCTGTTGGTGCCAAATCATTATTTTCAATGCCAAATAATCAATTGTCATTGCCACATCCTAATTCTTGGTGCCAAATTTTTAATTGTTTGTTCCAAATTCTTATTTGTGGTGCCAAATCATTAAATGTCGGTGTGAAATCCTTGTTTTCAATACCGAACCCTTATTTTCAGTGCCGAATCTTTAATTGTCGGTGCTGAATCCCTATTTGTAGTGTCGAATCATGTGTCGAATCCATATTAACAGCGCCGAATTATTAATTGTCGGTACTAAATCTTCGATTGTCGTTGCCAAATCTTCAATTGTCCATGCTGAATCCTGATTTTTGGTGCCAAATCTTTATTTGCAGTGATGAATCCTTATTTTTGGTGACAAAACCTTAATTGTTAGTGCCAAATCATGTGCTTAATACTTATTTGCGATGCCGATGTTGTAAAACATCTATTTTTGAGCTCTACTGTAGTACGTAGACCAACTGATTCGCAACTTTTGGTGACTCAGTTTTTACTTTCCGCCCTCTGGTGCCCCAACAGTCCAGGGCTTCGCTGAATTTTCCTCTTTACTTTACTTCACTCCTGTTGAATGGTTGCTTCGCCCCTGAACGCCCAGCGGCTAAAGACTCCACAAAAGTTACCTCCTCCTAAAGTTGGACCCCAAAATTCGAACCTCAGATTTTGTGACATGGGCTAAATCGTCTTGTTCGTGCTCCAGGAATCCAAAAATATCAAGAGTTGTCTCACCCCTACGTCTAAATTACGGTCTAACTCAATAGCCATAAATTTTTTATTTAAAATTCGGCGAAAGATGTACCAGGATAGCCTTTTTCATCCTTTTTTTATATATTTTGTAGGCAATTCAGTTTTTTTTTGGTATTTACCTCAAAAAAAACAGAGCAAATGCCCCTTCCAGTACTGCGCAATGCAACTCTTCACCCACAACTCGAAAAAATTACCAATAAAAATTTTGAAAGAGAACATTTTACATTTTTGCCTTTAGGTTTTTCAAGGATGAGCAAACGTGCTCAATGGGTGTCAGAACGAGTTGCCTACTTACTGGTTTGAAGGAAGTACTTTAATTATGGAACACCTTGCATAATGGTTTAAACTTTTCATATTTTTTTATACGAGTACGTAGCTTATACAAACTACATATATCTTTACAAGTGGCGCACTCTTTATGCTCTTCCTTGTTCTTATCGTATTTAAAAAAATTTATGTTCATCTATTTGGATAATAAATGAGGAAATATTGATTTGAAAAAGTTTAAATAGGTAGTTGAATAGGTACTTGCGTAATTATAGGTGGTTTATGTAATCAGTGGCTATATTTAGGTAAAAAATTGCCTAAATTTTACTTTTCGTTCGTAGAAAAACAAGGGTTCTCGGGTTTCCAAACTTTATTTAGTGATACTGGTATCACATTTAACTGTCTATCGGTTCAATTTCGTTTGTTTAATTTTCGTTAGCCGATATTCCAATACATTTTGGATATTTTGGCTCTTTTTCAAATCTTTTTCAATCACTTTTTTTGGCACGTGAATGAAATTCCCTTGAAAGGAATTCGTTTACCGAAGTTGAAACCTGCGACGATGTTTATCAGTATCAGAAAAGTATTCCACGCGATTTCAAAATTCGGTGTTAACCGTGAGAATTGATACATGTGTGATTTTTCAGGGGTAATTTCTTTTCTAAAAATGATATTCTTCGTAATAATTATATCGGTAGATGCTGCTTTTTTTCTAATCGCGATCTTAAAAAACGTTCTAAAAAAAATAAAATGAAAAAAACTCGAGTTATCTACGAATAGATGAAATGTTATTTTGAAACGATCAAATATGTGCGCGTAGAAAGTATTCCATTATTTTTATCGAAAATATTTAAATTTTGTTTACCGAAATTATAATTTTATCTCGTATCTCTTCGTCATCTTTAGCCTTATAATGTAAGAGTTCGATTTACCTCTTGAATAAATTTTGATCTTCGAGAATAAACATAATAAGTAAACAAAATCGTTCAATATTGTTTACCCAAAGTATCAAAAAATTCATTTGACGAATCGACTTTAAAATTGTAAATATTAAAAGGATGACTTTCGAAGTGAGTAGGCAGGTACTACGAATAGATTGGATGGTAGGTGTATTAAAAAAGGTTCGCGAACAAAAAAATATTACTGAGATAACTTTCATCAATTTCTTCTACCTTAATTTTGTAGATAGATAGATAGATGAGTGTTTTTTCTTTTTAAATTTCAGATCATCTTCTGAAATTTTTTGTGACAAAAGTCAACCATACCAGAGTTTTTTTTTAGTTTCGAAGTACCTATTACAAATTATGAATATTTTCCCATCTTCGAATTGAATTTTTTTTCACGTTGAAATTCAACGCATTTAAAATAAGTATCAACTTTCACAAAAGACAGTAGAAATTCCATCATTAATATAAAGAGGAAAATGATTCTAGAAATTTAAAAAAAAGTAAACGTGGGGTTTTCTTTTTTAAAAAAGAAAGAAATATAACAACGTCGGAAGATTTTAAAGAAACGACGCAAATTAGCAACGGTTTTTCGGCAGTTTTATATTAAACTCGATTCATCGCGATATTGAAATATTATTTCTCAAATTAAATACCCCTCGAGATAGTTCTAATAAAAATGTAAATTTTTCGTTTATTATATCGCTGAGTGTAGACTCTAGAGCTGTAGACATCGCTCTTTTTTTTATTTTTATTATTTTTTTAATGTATATTATACGGTGGATGATTTCATTGTTTGATAAGTTTTACGTTGTTTGCTATCGTATCTATTACCTAGATTAAGGTGGGTGTACTTTTTTGTTGTATAGGATGTAATACTCGTGTATAGAGGTACTTATTACATCCTTCAGTATCATAAGTATCCATAACTCGTTCGAATGAATATGGTGGTTTTTTACGCTGATGTATTTTGTGTAGGTATTTGATCTTTACCTACCTGCTTTATTTCTGGTACTCGGTGTACTTTCGTATTGAAAATATAAAACCACTTGTGGCTTCCTTTTACTACACCTAATCAAGTTTTTTATTCTTACTGCAAATATTGTGTACAATTCAACGAAATGTATTTGAGAATATCTATCCGTTAGATACGTAGATTCGTAAAAATTTTTAGCATAGGATAATTAGGTGGTGTAGTTGTGCAACGTAAAATGCGCAATTTAGTTAATGCGAAAATGACCAAGCAATTGTAATTAATAAACATAGTAGATTTGAAGTTTGGGAAAAAAGGGGAACCTAGAAGTTGTCAAACCAGTTTTTGGTGAGTTAGTGTTGTTTGACTGGTTTTGAGTAAGTTGTTTAATTCGTTTGGGTTCGGATTGTGTCGGATCCTGTCGTTTACATTCGAGAAGGTGGG
>FIZU01059983.1:0-12319 GCA_900064475.1 Pseudococcus longispinus
GTTGTGAAATGGCATTACATTAACATGCAGATGTCGTTTTTGACACAATGTTGTGAAAAATATGTTGTCTGGTAAAGGTTAAAATCGAGTGAAAATAAAAATAAAACAGAAATTTCGAACAAACGAGTCACGATTTTTGACCAACATTTTTGATCATTATTCCGATTCAAAAGTTAGAAAAATGGGAATTTTGATTCCAAAGTTGAGAAAATTATGAATTTGAAATCAGAAGTAATGATTATTTTATCATGATTGTTGACTCGAAGATAAGAATTTTAGAAAACTTTTGGATTGGACAATCTACCAGCCTCATCCAATAGACTAATTTGGACCATTTTTTTTCAAAAATTTTTTTTTTGACGTGTACAGGCATGGATTCACAGGGGGACACAGCGGGCTATTGCCCGCAGTGGCAAAATTCTGGGGTGGCAAATTTTGAAAAAAAAAATGAAAAATTAGGTATTTCGATTAAAAAAATTTAAAATTTTTCATTGCAATCTTGCCAATTTCCGATTTTTATAATAAATCAATATTTTCTTAATTTTTCAAGGTTAAAATCATTTTTTGCAAAAATCGAAAGTTGGCAAGACTGCAATGGAAAATTTTCAATTTTTAAATTGAAATAATTATATTCTGCGTCAATAGGAGCTCTTTAGATCCAGTTTTGGTACCAATCACAGGTTATTTCATTTTTTTGAGACTCAAAAATCTCAATTTTTCAGCCATCTGCAACTTTTTGACCTCCTAGTGGAGGGCAATAAGTGGTATCCAATTTCGAGGTCAATGGCCTGAGAAGGTGTATAAACTTGAACTGCACTTTTTCAGTGCGGAGACCGAGGTACTCGTACCAGGCAGGTGGCCAAAAAAAAGGCAAAAAATTGTGTTTTTTTCAAAAGTGACCTCATTTTGAGCACCCTTAGATCCCTCCGCCTTTAAGCTAGGAATCTGAAATTTTTTGGGATGTATCTCCAACTCAAAAAGAACCACCCCCTTAGATATGGTTAAATTCCGAGATATGTTTTTTTTCAGTTCACCTTAAAGTACATGTCAACTAAAAAGTTTAATAAATTGTTTCACAAAAATACCATTTTTTGAGGGGGGGGATAATATTGATCTAAAAAGACGGCATTTAAATTTTAGCTCAGAGCGGCAAAATCTTAAATCCGTCCTTGGACGTGTAGATTTGTCATCAGGCATCTAGATCCAAAAATAATCGAATTTGGGAGACAAGAAATCAAATCTTGACCATTTTTTTTTTTTTAATTTGACGTTTATTAAACATTTTTGGAAATAAGAAAACCTTGGGAGAATTCCGAGCCTCTTCTAATGGACTGATTTTGATTTTTTTTTTGTCGAAATGTTCTCTTTGACGTGTACTTATGTCATCAAGTATTGCAGTCCAAAAATTTTCCAATTTGAGGCACAAAAAAACAAAATTTCGTTATTATTTTAACATTTATAGAGATAAGATAATAATATTTCCATGGAAATTATAATATTTAATTTTTGTACTTCTAGTATCCAGTGTTGAAATTTTGAATCAAGAGATCATAATTCAGTCACCATTTTTTAACTGAAAAATAATCTTTCTAAAATAATTTTTTTAAATCAAAAATCACAAGAATTGTACCCAACATTTTGATTTGAAAGTTAAAATAGTCGTGATGTTTGACCAAATTTTTCCATCATTATTTTTTTCTGAAGTCGCAAAAATGTCATAAATTTGATTTAGAAGTCTAGAAAATCCATAATTTGAAATTAAAAGTAGGTACCTAACAATTTATTCGAAATGTTTGACCCAAAAATAAATTACTTGCATAATGAAAAAAATCACGATTTCAAATGAAAAGTCTCATAATATCTAAAAATTATTTTGAAACTTGCAAGTCGTGATTTAATTTCGTTATTTAGAAAAAATTCATGATTTCGATAAATAATAATAGGTATTTGCAAAAAAAAAAAAAAAAAAAAAAAAAAAAAAAAAAAAGATTTTTAAAAAAAAAAAAAAAAAAAAAAAAAAAAAACAGGAAAAGTTACGTACCTAATTACCTACCTATTATTAGAATCAAAAATTATCTTATACATAATGTAAATTGTAATAATTGTTTTATTTTTTTTTGTCGTAGGTACTCAAAAAAGCTATTTTGATGGACAGTTTCAAATTTTCCTCACAGTGGACCCTGGCCATAACTTATCGTCTAAGAAAACAGAAAAACTTCTCAAAGCGAATTATAACGTTAGATATTATTATGTGGAACGTAAGTCTCAAGATTCCGAACTGTCCTCCCCCTGAGCTGCAAGATCATTATTTTATTCTTCAAAAAGTTTATACAAAAAGACTACATTCTTGCCTATTCACTTGATCAATAATCAATTACATAATAACAAATTCTTAAAATGTTAGCCTACTTGAAATCACGTTGCGAAAAAAAGCTTCGAACTGAAATTTGTGGATTACTACAAAGCAATCAACCAATCATTATTTATTTTGCAGTTTTACTTCTGGGTAGAAATAGAAAACAGACTTCGGTATAGGAAACGAACTTTATTCATAATTCTATGTGAACTACAAGAAGTAAATGAAATCAAAAAATTACCTGACCACTGCTGTAATTTGCAAAAAAAAATTACCTACTGTAGGTATCTAATTAAATGCAAATGAATTATTAAATATGTCTATCAGTTTATGATTTATTCGTTAATACATATTAGGTAGGTACCTCTACATAGTACATACTTATCCATTGAGTTTAAAATTTTAAATTGCGTCTCATGTATTTATTCTAATAATTTTTTTGTATTATGATTCCAGGTCATTGGATTGCTTAGATTGATTGATTTATTCAGTTATGGTGATTAATTTGCATATGAGTTTGGATTAACATCCCACCTGTCAGGAATTTTCAGGTACCTTGATATTATGTAAATTTTTATATTTTATATCATTTCCAAAGTTCAAACACATGACAATACTTTATAAACTTTATCATCTTTAAATTTAATATTTTTTATTGTTTTTTTTTCAAATTAAATTGTCAAAATTTGTACTTGAAAAACAAATGCGAAAATATTTTAAAATTGAGTATAGGTCAGTTTTTTCAAATTCCTATATTAAATTCATTAAATCTCATTCTAATGATGAAAATCAAAAATTTTAGAGATTAAGATTAATATAATTATTGATACAGAATAATTTCTATTTCTACAAGATTTTTTAAAGATAAAATTTAATACGTAAGTACCTAAGCCCAAGGGAAAATTCAAAGTAAAAACCTAAGAAAATACAATACCTGAAGTTGAAAAAATTGATTAATAAATAAAAAATTCCAATCATTTAATCAAAAAAATCATCAATTGGTAACACTGACTACGAAATTGACGAATCACCGTTTGTATTTCTGGAACAAGTGTTGCCAGTTTCACCCCTTTTTTTCATTGCAAATTTAATTTCGAATTTTTCGAATGGATAAAAAAATTTAATTACCTAATAATTGTTTCGCTTTTAAATGTTTGTTTTCTCTTCTTAAATTTTGTAGTTGGATATTTCTAATCCATTACTTGAGAAAAAACGCAATTCTTAGTAATCATTAAAACGAATTTTAAATTTTAATTAAATCTTTTTTTCAAAAAAAAATTCTCACCTCATGTAAAAGATGCTCTTTTCTAATCAATCATTCAAAATCTTGAAAATTCTGAATCTGCATAATTGATAATATTCCTATAATTTTCTCTACTTTCATTCACATTTTTGCAAAATATGTAATTTTTGAAATACCTAATCGTAATGCCACGTCAAAAAAAGTACCTATTGGTAATTTTATTTTCCAGTTTCTTGGTTCAAGTAAGTATTTCATCATATTCACTCTGTCCATAAAATTTCCACCTATTTACAACTTTTTCTCAAACTAGATAAAAACTTACCCCAAAAACGCGCTCTGCTTTGTTATTTTCAGCACCACAGATCACAATCGCTCTCTAAAATCTTGTTTACCCACTCGTCTCCACTCAATGAAAAATCTCACGCCAGATAATTACATTTATACGCGACGATTAACCGTATAATAAGCGTTCTAATATGGCGTAAACTGTACTCATTTATTACCGCTCGATTCCACCCCTAACCTAATTACAGCTCGGTTAATCGTCATCATGTAAACCCTTATTAGAAACCCAACACGCTGATCGTGTAAAACAAACTCACGGTGGTAGGAAAATTTCATAGTCGATTCGAATCCCTCTTTAAATACCTCGCCTTCACACATACTTCTCGGTTTCAGATTTCCAACAACGATTAAGAGTGTAATCCAAATCCAGTACGAAAATAAAAAAAGGATGATGTAAAAGTTGTAATATTCGACTCGTCGAATGCTGGAGAAGCAGAGAAGAGGGAAAAAAATACAATAATTCGAGCAAGTAAGTATAGAATGGTAAAGTGTAGACTGTAGAGAGAATCGGTAAGATGACGAAGGGAGCGGGGGATATCTACACAGAGAGAACAGTATTTTAAAAGTTAGTAACGAGAGAACTCTTTACAAAAGTCGCCGAGCGTATTCTGTATTGCTATGGTATGCGAAGCCGGGGGCCAACAAAAGAGTTTTAGTATATTTTGTCACCAAGGTATAGAATAGCTTTTTCATAGTCGACAATGAGTGCTATAAATCATTATTATGAATATATATAGTCGAGTAATATAAGACTTTATTGTTTAAAGTGAGCAAGAATGGAAGCAGATGTTGTCATTGTTTTAGAAACTGCTGCTACAACTACAGCTTCGGCTCCGACTCTGGTACCTACGTACGCTGCTTATGATGTAGTTACACGCAATACAATATTGTCGACACTCGACGTGTAGGTACTTGTAAAGTCGACAAATTAAAACGATACACTTAGCGAAGGGGAGACGATCAAACAATACGTTCACGTGTGCGGAAATTTCGCTAATTTGCTACAATGCTAATCAACTATACAGCTAAAGCAATCGATAAGTGTATAGGTGTATGTGCTACAAATATGTTCATTATACAGCGACGGTTAAAGTTGACTTTCACTCTGTAATCTTTCGGCGACGATACGTTATTACTTCTAGGTGCCTTCGAGAATACCCTCGCAGCTTCGTACGTTTTGTCGCCCGAATAACATGACAGCAGTTCGGTCGGATGTGGCTTATTGTACGGTGTATAAAAGCTTGGTGTAGGAAAACGGTCGTCTTTATAAAAAAAGCGAATTAAGTGACAAAAACAAGCGTTATTACAGTATTAAAGTTGAATTGCGTTAAGTGGCGAACAATGATGAAAAAGAAACGAGATAGTTTTATCTCGAATTCGAGGCTGCTTCTGCTATTTAAACTTTCGTATCAATTGCATTATCTCATTGGTACAATAGCGGCGATAATAGAAACTCTGCAGACGTATCCCGTACCATATTGTAAGGCTATTATCGACAATAGGTTTCAATATCATACAATAGCATATATCCTGCATTATCAAAGTTGACACAACGTATTGTTCTTTCAATGGCTACGTCGGTTATCCTTTTATACTTTCCCCAAGTGGTTTAAATATTATCCAAACACGTTTTATTCGACCAAAGTTTACACACTCGTGTATTCGTACCATCGTCGTCCGAAACCAAAAATCCCCATACTCGTATGTCTACGTTAAGAAATCAATTCAACCTGCTTCGACGTGCAATCAAATCGATAAGAATTTCCTCATATCTGTACTTACTCGTGTGTGCAAATTCATCGTCAATTTACCAGATTTTTCCGGCTATAATCGTATAATGTACTTATGGTCGATTACGGATACGTGGTTTTTATCAACGACGACGACGTCAAACCATTCACCTGTTTTCAACCTCCAACTCGAATACTTCCTTTTTCAAAAACCTTATGCTAGATATCTTTACTACAGTTAATTTCATAAGAATGGGGGGAAAAATCCCTTTCATTGACTCTGCAACCTTTGTCCATTCTACTTTGTCGGTTTCGTCTTCGTCGAAGGCGGCGCTTTGCATTTGTTGGGTTTCTTTTGAAAACTGGCTTTTTCTCTGCCGAACGTCGACATCGTTGTCAACTTTTTTTGTACCTATGTTGTTTTATAGCTGCCAAAAGAACCACGTTTTTGTTTTGGTTGTCGTTCCCGAATGTGTACAATGAAATTCGACGTTTATTACGGGCATCTTTCTTCTTTTCGTTTTATTATACCTAAAAAAATGCTAGTCCCTTTGAAAAGCATAAAACAGGTCGGTGTCGCGTCGCTAAAAAAAAAGTTTGGTGAGAGGAATTGTGCAGATGGTTTGAATTGAAAGACTGAAAGGAAATGGGTTTTGTCTTAGGATAGTACTTTGAAAGGACTGGTTTGTTTAATGAGACATTGTTTTTGTTTCAGGTTTTATCGAGCGTGGAATGGTGAATTTTGGTCGATGTCTGCAGACGAACAAGTTTTCAGTCGAGCCAAAGGTCATTGTTTGGATTCAGATTGTGATACGAATTGAAATGTGGAGTATTTTTCAGATTCATTGCAGTTTTTAAACTTACTCTGATTTTGTATTTTTTCAATTCATGAAGAACTAAATTTTGATGTTTTTTTTTCAACAGGAGCTGAATATCATTTGATCGCATTTTTCAAGAAAATTGATAACACAGTTCAGAAGAAAGAAGAAAGTACAGCTGATCTCGAGTGACGTTACTGAGAATACAGTTGAATTCAGAAACCTTTGATCAAGTTCAATAAACAATCGTTCAATGGATTTATGAAATGTGAAGTTTCAAACCAAAGATGGATATTCCTACGTTAACTATTTCTTGTTTAAATCGTACAATTTTTTCTGAATGATAATTCAATGATTGTTATCTTTGCAGGTGTTAGTATTTACACTTGAAGCAAACTTCAATTCCTCAACGTGATTTTGAAGACTTTGATAGAAAAATATGAGAAATTCCTAACGATAGACTCAGATTAGATGATGAAAATGCATTTGCGACGTTGCCAAATTTAGTTGTAAGTTTTCTAATTTTTTTTATCACGTAAATTTGAATTTTGTGTTTCGTACTTTTACCAGCTTTTATCGAAAAAAATAAAAAATTATGAATCGAAAAGACATTTTTAAATTATGTTTTTGTTTTATTGTTTTTGTTCATGTGAATTAGAGTAAAATATACTTACCTTGTGATATTATTCTCAATACTGTACTTACTTGCATTACTTAGTTGAAAATGAATTGAAATAAATTTCATCTCGTTTCAGATTTGTTTTCTTTCGGTTTAAATCAAGAAACACATTACGTCATTGCAAATTATACAAGAGATTCGACCCAACAGGTAAAACAATTGTAGTTTTATGTAGGTATAATTTAGTTATCCATTGATGATTTCGACATCTTTCGCACCAACACTTCGCACACGTTCATTTCTACCCTTTAGGAGAATTACCAACACCAAAAACTAGACTCTGAATTAATTAAAACAACTAATTTTATTAATTGTAACAAAATTAACAAAATGGCACTGGAGTAAAAATAAACAAAATATAACACAACTTTAAAACTTAATATCACATAAAATAGACAAATATCTACTTATGTACAAACTTTCAACCAAAATATTCGTAATAACTTTCATACGTAATCTATAAACCAAGTTAATGCTATATTTTTAGACATTTTGGTCGACGATTTACTCAAAATTACAACTAAAAAGACTGTGAAACGAAACGCTCTAAGGAGAAAAATACCGAACAAAAAACATAATAACGCGAAGTAAAATCGCCTATTAGAAAAACCCTTATCATTAAAAAGAAGATTCCCTTGTAACGGTGAACGAAAAATCGTTTCCAACCGGTGTAATCGTAACGAACTATGACGCACGCGTAAGTCACCCAAACGGTCGATACGATAAGAAATAAAGAAGAAAAAAAAACTTAAAAAACATAACAATTTCGTTTGAAACAAAATTACGAAGAGAACAAAACGAAAAGGAACTTTAGTAAGAGAAAAAAAAACGAAAAAATACTAGACTGTAGCTAAAGTCGTCGCGATTTATGAATAGATCAAGATCAATTACCTAATACATCATTACCGGTAACGAACGTCGCAACGGATCGATATCTAATTGGGTCGAAGATTGAGGTTCGGTATCATCGTGGATTTCGCTTTTGATATAATTATCAGGACTTCGAGCGGTCGCCGATTGGTATAGAAGATGATGCGGCGGAGCTGGACCATGAGGAAAGAGCGAACTGAACGAAGATATGGAGTTTTGATAAGGTCTATCGCACGCTGCTGAGGTAACTGTGCTAGTCGGCGTAGGATAGAAAGGCGAATAAAACGATGCAGCGATACCTTTGGAGCTTTCGTCACTGGGTGAGCTAGCATGCTGAGTTTGTATAAGCTTGCTGAATTGCATCGCTTCGAACGGATTACTGAAATAAGGTGGCATCGGATATGCAGCTCCTAAGCTATCCAACTGGTTCGATGGTGCAGCGCTATGCGGGAAATAGGTTGGCATCGGGAGCGATGTAAACGAAGATGTAACCGGCACCGAACTTGTAATTACCGGATCCGTATTCGAAGGCTTGCCATTTAAATGACTGGGTACTTTTGGCTTACGCCTCGGACGATACTTGTAATCGGGATGCTCCTTCATGTGCAGCATTCGCAACCGTTTGGCTTCATCGATAAATGGGCATTTCTCCTTTTCCGTCAACAGCTTCCATTCGGCGCCCAAACGCTTCGAGATCTCGGAATTATGCATTTTGGGATTTTCGACGGCGATTTTACGTCGTTGTATGCGTGACCATACCATAAACGCGTTCATCGGACGTTTCACGTGCGAATCTACCGGCGACATTGTAGTATTTTTATCTAAACCGGTTGGCGGTGACAACGAAAACGAATAATTCGAACTGGATACACTCATTATTTACGATATTTCCACACTAATTAACACTGGCGAGATAACAGAACGTAAACGAAATAGCTTTCAGCACAACGATCCATGCACACTAACACGCCACAACGAAACCGTCAGACAGTCAAACCTGAAACATGTGTTGGAAAATAAATGACTAGCGAGCTAACTTTGACCGAATGCTTTGTATTTACTAAATAATATCTTACCTCCCTCCATTGCGAGCTGAGGCGTGTCTTCTCTAACCAATTGGATTTTTATGCCCGCCTTTGTGTGAATACAGGTATCGTGTGTTTCATTCTAACATCGCACAATACGATATTAACGATTGTTATTCTTACTTACGACCGGCGTTTGCGAATGTTTTCAAGTTGCAACTTTGACCACTTTGTAAATGGGCTATGGGCGGCTGGTACTGGCAAAAAAATATTCCTTTTCAAATATCTTTCGCGTTATACGTTTTCCTTATCGGAAAATTGCTCTGTACAGGGAGCTCAATAAATGATACTTACCCAGTTATCCTCGGTTTGAATTTGGACCTTTTTTGTTATATAAAAGTTGGATTGATAACTCGTAAATTTAATATTGTAAGCAAATGACTTGTAATTTGTTTTCTTCAAAGATTCGTTACATTAAATCGCGAAAATAAACTAAATTTCATCTAAATTTTAAATAATCAGAATCAGAATTTGATTTCTTTCGTCATCTTATCAGTCTATTATCACTTCACTCACACGTGGGCATGCACGTGGGTCCAATTTACAAGTTACCAACCTAATTTTTCTGCGATAAATAAAATCCCAATTCAAAAAACTGGTCCCACAATTTATTGGACACCCTCCCTAGCCTCAGTCTATCGAACGAGATCTTTTTTTTTTATTTTTTAAATTTTTTTGTCATGCTATGCTCATCATAAGTAAGTTGAGAGTTCAAGTTGTAATATATTTAATCGTCTACTCTGTTACGTGAACAATTCTAGAAAAAATTTGAAAAAAGAATCATTTGATTTACGAATGAAAATATTAAAATTGAAATTTTGAAAGGTACTCTTAAGTTTAAAATTGGAAAATAAATTCAATGAAATATCTACCTAAAGATCTACCTTTGAATGCAAGATAAGACTCGATTCAGGAAATTTGAAGCAGGGATGGAAAATTGAAACTGAAAACTGGAAACTAGAAATTGAAACTGAAAAAATTATTGGTTTCAGACTTCAGTTTCAGCTTTTTTTAAAATCCTAAATGCCTATTCTTGTTTCGTTTCTACGTCACGTTTGGTCAGGGATGAACAGGAAAAGTGAAATAAAACTGAAACGAATAAAACTTGAAACTGAAATGATTTTTCGAGACTGAAACTGAAACAAAAGTCTAAAACTGAAAAATCCAAAACTGAAACTGAAAAGTGAAACTGAAATGTTCAAAACTGGAACTAAAACTGAAAACTGAAACTGAAATCCTTGAAACTGAAAGTGAAAAGTGAAACTGAAACTGAAACCCCAAAAACTGAAATCTAAATTATTTCAGTTTCCCATCCCTGAAAAAAAGTGAGCGGACAGTATGACCACTTAACTGTGTATTTTTTATTTATAATTATACCTAGGTATACCTACCTCTAAATTAATTTCCTCAATCGAGGTGAGGTGAGCCAAAAGAATCTACCCTTGCACTTGAGCCTTGGACTATGAGTAACTTTTAAAAGGCAGATACCTACTTTCTTTTCGCACACCCATTAATATCAAGTTCACATCTGACATCGTCAGTTCGTCACCCATCACTAAAATAGTCAAATGCTTAAATTTTTATTCATGTACCTCCTATAGTAGGTATTTCTTCCGCGTGTAAAATCCTTCATTATTTTTTTATTTATTGTACTTATCCGAACGTATTTTTTATGGTAGGTACTTTATTTAAATGAGTGAAACAAGCTGAACCTAAAAGTAAAGAAAAAGTGCTGAAGTTTCTGTTTAAAACTGAAAAGCCCTATTATCGGGAATATACACCCTTTTCATAATTTTTACTTTCGTATTATTCGCTCTCTTGTTATAATGGTTTTTCACGCTTATTAAAATAACCATTCAAAAAAGTACTCCATTAAAATGATTGAAAAAGTTTGTTATATATGTTTTACGGAAATTACTTTTTTTTCAACTAGAAAAAAAAATGAAAAAGTAGTTTACATCATTTTAACCATGATTTTATCTTGTGTATACCGCATTTGATAGAGAATCTGATTTTCTCGAGGTTTCTACATTGTATTCAACATACGAGTAAAATTTTTTTTAGAATAAATTTCCGAATTGTATCGTATAGCAGATATTTTTAATTTTTTCCCCCAGTATGATTATAATCATAGCACATTTCAAATTATACGTAACATTTCGAACTGTACATAGGTAGATAGGTACATCTATATACGTACCTATACACATGTAAATAGGTATATTGTAAGAAAAAAAAACTACTAAATAGGTTGGTACAAGGTGTATAAAAAAATCACCAGTAGATTTTAAACCGTGGGATTTTACACTTTTGAAGTAAACGACGTTATTTTGTTGGTTATTGTCTGCCATGTTGTTCTTATAACTCCGACAGACAGTATAAGGGTAAAGAGGTAATATTGAGTGTGCGCTTTTAAACAATAGGGTGAATCCGGAGACCATTATGTTAATACAAAGAGCGTATCAGCTGCCTATTATGGTAAAACAAAAGGCTGAGACGGTGTCATTTACATCGTTCTGAAACGTTATTCTTGGTGCCTTAATTCTCTTGTCTTTTTCGTCTTTAATCCGTCTACTCTTCTCAATTGCTTTGAGTTGTTCTGCCGTGTTTTTTTTTTCATCCTATAGACGTTTTTTTTTTTTTCTATCAAGGTGCAAAACAAGGCAATTTGAACCCGTGAGCTTTCATGCTTTTTCGAACTAAAACGCTGTCATTCTTTTGACACTAAATTCCTACGTTTTCATTAGCGTATTTCTGTGTTAATTAAATCTGCAATAGTACGACGAACCGAAAGAGGAAATTTACAAACGGACAGGTTCTAAAACAAAAGATCAAGACAATGAAATTTGTCTCAGTGAACGAGTTTTTCTTGTTCTTCTAACTAAAGCGAGGTTTTTGTTAGATATTTTTTCATTTTTTTTGTACGGGGTGATGTACCTACCCTACTGATTTGAATTTTTATATTAGCGTCGTAGGATTCTTTATTTTATTGAACTGTTTTGATTTACGTATTTGATTTGAGGCAATATTATTATAGCTTTGTCAACATGTTGAAACTATAGATACAGAAAGTTATAATTCCATTATAAAAATTTGAATAGGATCAAACGATCGAGGGATCAATATTCAATAATTATGATGAGTATGAGCAGGGTTGGCAAATGCCCGAGCATTTTCTCCCCCCCCCCCCCCC
>FIZU01059985.1:0-23673 GCA_900064475.1 Pseudococcus longispinus
TTTCCTTTCGTTCGAGTGTAGTCAGAAATTTCGATTCGATAAATTTCTCAAGTTACCGTAGAAAAACTTTTTGTCTGTTTTCAGATATCCGAATTTTTACATTTTCCTATTTTCTGGGCCAATGAAGCTTTTTTCGTAAAAATCTATAAGAGCCAAAATTGTAGAGCGAAAAACTTCCTTTTGAATGGTGTAGTCAGAATTTTGATTCAATGAATATTTCTCAAGTTATCGTCGAAAAGCTGTTTTTGCTGATAGTGGAAAAATAACAGCTGATTTCTTCATTCCAAAAAATCACATCAGTTGGAAATTTAAAAAAACGTTGATTTGTATTGAAATGTTCTCATCCTCACTCCAGTGATTCCCCCCTCTCCTCCCCCCATTCACCCTCTGAAAAAGTGTATGATAATTTTTTTCCTTTTTTTGAAAAATTATGGAAAAAATGAGATCAAATGAAAAAAAAAACGCGTTTAAAACAGCAATGTTTTTTTTTTCAGCTGTTTAAAACACTGTTTTCCCCCTCTGTTTTAAACACTTTTGTTTAAAACAACCAACCCTGCACCAAATCCACATTCTAAAGACCACCTACTAAGTAAATTTTGATGAGTTGAGGTCTGAGAGACATCATTCAAGGATTTTTATGATCAAAAAATGACAAAATAACGGTTTTCTCCACTCCCTTTCTGATTGCTGTAGGACGCTGATTTTTTAATATGCTTGAGCATCTTGCGATTATCTATCGACCAATTTAATTTTAAACGTTTTTTGCTTTTTTTTTGCTACTCGCTCTCTTCTTATAAAAAATCTGAAAATTGTCTAAAAAGTACACGGAATAATTCGGGGGGGGGGGGTGTATGCTTTTGCTTATTAAATTTTTCAAATCCATAAATGTCGTAATATTTGAAATTTTCTTAACATTTTCCAAATCCAAAAAGTTTTTTGAATTCTAAAAAATTTTTCAAATCCAAAAAAGTCAGAGTAATGCATTTTTGTGAGTGAATTTCGTAATGAAATTTTTTTGAAAAATTTTCGAAATCCAATTCACAGTACAAAAAAGTTAGTAGAAATCTGAAAATTTTTCTAAATTCAAAAAAGTCTGACAAAATGTCTAAAAGTCAGCTTTAGATAAAAATATGTCCGACAAAATGTCTGATTTGAACTTTCTTGAAATTTTTCAAGTCCACAAAGTTGAAATTTTCCAAGTTCAAAAATTAATTTTAAATTTCTAAAGTCCAAAAAAGTCTGACAAAATGTCTAAAAGTCGTCTTCAAAGAATTTCGTGACGGAATTTATGAACCAAAAAAAATTTACAAAATTTTCAGATTGACTCCTAGCCATAAGACATATCCATGTCAAAACTTCTAGTCCTAGGTGTCCCAGAAATGTGGGAGGGGATAAGAAAAATCAATATTTTTTGACATTATATTTTTTTGGAGAAAGAAAAAAGTTGAAATTTCCAAGTCCTCTAATTAATTTCAGTTTTTAAACATTTTTCAAGTCCCAAATAGTCTCCTCAAAAAAATGTCTAAAAGTCGGCGTAATATCTAAAATTTTCCAAATTCGAGAAGCCTGCTTGGCAGAATATCGGAAAGACCTTGATTTCTAAAATTTTCCAAGTTCAAAAAATCTAAATTATTTGTCTGACAAAATGTTTAAAAATCTGCATTTTCTCTGAAATTTTCAAAGTCCAAAAGGTTCATGAAAATCTGAAAATTTTTTCAAGTTCAAAAAAGTCTGACAAAATGCCAGTGTCCATTTTTATCTCAGTTTTTGTAATTTAATGTGACGAAATGGAATATTTTTGTATTTCTGTGATAGAATTGAATCCGAAATTCGATTTTTTGGACGACAAACTCCAATTTTTGTCTTTTTCTATGGTTTATCATGAGACGACTGATTTTGAATACTTGAGTATAGATGTTTTTTCAACAGAAATAGGTTTCTCAAAAATCGAAAATTGATCCAAATAATAACTATATTTAATTTAAACTCATCTCAATTCGATTTACAGCCAAAAAAACACAAAATATATGTATTTTCGACCCATCAGATCCATTCATACCGCTGAAACCTTCCCTAAACCCAAATTCCAATTACGAACACATTCTATAAGTAATTTAACCACCCTAGGTCAAATTCCACCCCACATTTCCGGACACATACATCTGATTAATATCTAATTTCGAGTCTTCTCGCTGGAAAAAAAAATTACACCCTGCAATAGTCGAAGATACACCCCGACGAATTAGGCCAGAATCAGACAAGATGTTGAAAATCATATTGAAAAGTTTATTCGAGCCCGTCGAACGTACTCGGAATTTTAATTCGTTAATTAGAAATTTTTCGCCATAACACCGACGAGGAATTTGGGCAACAGGGTCCGCGTCGTAATTAAAACGTTTTTGAGACTTTCGCGAAGAGCCATACGGCGCGGCGCTGTGTCGGTTAAATTAATCCTCGCTTCGTATTTCATAACGCATCGTACCCGATTAAAACTCTCCCCTCGGCAACACCTATTGATTTTCGTGTTGTGAAATTTTTTCCCCAAAACGTGTTTTGTATTTTCATCGGCGCGAAATACCATAAAATCGGCCCCCTCCTCACCTTCATATGTATTCCTTGTAACCTTATGTAACAATCAATTACTATTTACGAAGTACACGTTTTAGCTTTCCATTTTTCAACGCGGTGGTGGTTCGGTTTCGTGGGATGAAAACTCCAAGTAGGGAAGATGCGACGACCAAAAAGCTCGTGTAAACTAAACCAATTTGCACAATAATGAAAATAAACGATAAAACGTTGAAGCAAATATACAGCTACCAATAAGTGAATCGTAGCCGTATGTTTATAAAATCCTATCATCTCGAATACAACTATATTATGCTATCATTTGGAAAAATGATATTTGCACCGGAGACGAGAAAACACTAAAAACAAATTCTTACGTTTCGCGTTATAGATACCTATACGTATGTAGGTACTTACCTACTTTTCATTCCATTCTTTTACCATTCGAAGACAGCTCGAAATATATTATTTTTAATAACAGACAAATACGAGGCGGCGTTTCATATTGGGCGTATTATTAATATACATATTTTTAACGATGAAAAAAATACCAAGCTGTTGGAATTTGTCAATGATGCTGGAGAAACGAAAACACGTCGTTTCGACAGCGGTGGCAAAAAATAAGCAAAAGAACAAAGTATCTTTTGCTGTTGGTATTTCTCTTTATTGATCGTAAAATTGCAAAAATACTTAGCTACCTATTTGTGAAAATATTTCGCTTGTTTCTTTTTCACACGGACTATTAACTGTTGAATAACTTAAGCCGCGGTAAAGGCATTGGTACGAAGGATGATGTTTTATATTCTTTTATTATCACGAAAAATATTATTTCGAATAATCTTTTTCCAAAGTTTGTGAAAAATTGGCGTAGGTATTAATTCAGTTTTCCCCTTTGATGATTTCTTCCATTCATTTTTTCTCGTAAAATGTATAAATAGTCTACAAATTACTTTATCGAATTGGAATTAAATTTAATCGCGAATCAGAATGTAGGATTTTAATTCAATTCGAAATAACGTATCGCTTTTCAACCTGCTCACTGACGTGGTTTGCAAAATGACAGAATTTTTCCAAAACAAATTGTAAATTGCATGCCAAAGCAACGTGTAACCTTTGTTTCTTTAAATTAAATTTACTCATCCTAAAGGCATCCATCTAATCTCGTCATTTACCGCTATAATACCTAGTCTCTTTTTACTAAGTCTTAAATAAAATTACTATTTGAAATTAGGTTAAATAATTTCCCTCTGATGGAAAATTCTCTCTAGTTCCATTTTGCGTTGACCATGCGTGAATAGTTGAACTAGCTAAATTATTTCCATAGAGGTAATTTTAGACATCCGCCTATTTTCATTTGTATATTTTTTCTATTCCAATAGGTCGACTGGTTCACTATTTTCCGGATCGTTCAATTGCTACGAGGGTTCGTTGGTCTTTATCCAAAACACCTGAAAAAATCGCTGTACGATATTGCTACCTTTTTTCCAATCATCTTATTTTGACTACCAGGTAAGCTATTTTACATATTTTACTCGAGAAATAGGATATATTTATATAAAAAAATGCCATCATCGCGAACGATTCAACGAACAGTATAATAAGAGTTTTAATGCACATCTCATTATGATGGGTAATCATCGCTAATGATGAAATTGATTGTTTTCGAGTTACTTATTCGTGCAAATATTTCGATTGTGGAAAATTTCTATCGGTTCGCCGAATTTATTTATGATTTAACTCTGCCTCGTGAATATAAAAATTTGCATCGTTAAGAATATCGTTACGTTGAGTAAATCTCAACGGAGAAAAAGCACCGGGAATGGAAATGTTTCGATTTATATGCCTTCGAAAGTCTATCCTTCCTTCCTGAACACATTTCGATTTATATTTCTAGAGTTATTTCTACGACAGGAAAAAAGCCATCGACGAGTAGTAGATTTTTCTAAATATAGTTTTCAATAAAGAAACGCTTGGAAAATTTTCGAATAATGTGGCATTTCTGTTCAAATATAGTTTTTTGATTGAAGTAGGGAAATTTTCGTATAAGGATTTGTAAAAGGGCGAGGATGAAGATGAGGTTAAAAGTTCAAGTCTGTAAAAGGCATATTTTAGATTTTTACTGTGTAATTCGTATGCTTATTTTATCAATTTTTTGGGTTCATTCGCATACGTTTTTTTTAGAAAGTTTTAAGAAATAGAAAAAATTATTCATTATAGGAGGGAACGAGATATCAAAAGTTTGAACTCGAAAGAGTCATACATATTCAAAGTACAATGAATCATCCTTCAGTTCCACAAAGTGAACTTATAATATTCTTGATTTATTGGCATAGGCTTTAGGCGACTTGAAAATACTAAAATTTCCATGAAAAATTATCAAAGTAAAACTTTATAGGATATGGAAAGAGATGAAGATGAAATTTGAAAAAGTGAAATTCACTTAAGAGACATTTAGAAATACTTTTTTGAAATAGATTTGAAGAAGTCGAGAAAGAGCAAAAAAATTTAATATGTACGAATAAAATTCATTTGCCATTTGAGACTTCTGGGGATGTAAATAGAATTAAAATTGCTTAGAAATTGATAAATGTCGAAATTTTTCGATGCCGAATTTTAATTTGCGGTGCAAATTCTTATTTGTGGCGCCGAATCTGTATTTGCAGTGCCAAATGATTAATTGCCGGTGCCAATTCCTTAACAATCTATGCCAAACCCTTATTAGCGTTGTCAAATTATTAAATGTTGTCACCAAATCATTAATTGCAATTGCCAAATCCTTAATTATCTGTGCCAACTCCTTATTTGCTGAGATAAATCATTAACTGTCAATACCAAACTCATATTTGCAGTGCCAAATCATCAATGTTGGTGCCAAATCCTCATTTATGGTGCCAAATCATTAATTGTAAACGCCGAATCCATATTTGCGAAGTCGGACCATTAATTTCGAGTGCCAAATTCACATTTGTGGTGTCAAATCATTAATTGTCGGTGCCAAATCCTTTTTTGTGATACCAAATCATTGAATGTCAGTGCAAAATCCTTGAACGTTTGCCAGATCATTATTTGCGATGCCAAATCATTAATTGTCGGTGCCAAATCCATATGATATTTGTGGCGCCAAATTATCAAATGTTGGTACCGAATCCTTAATTGTAGGTGCCAATTGCCAAATAATTAATTGTCAGTGCCAAATCCTTTTTTGTGGTGCCAGATCCTAGAATTTTTGTGCCAGATCATTATTTGTGATGCCGAATCATTAATTGTCTGTGCCAAATTCATATAATATTTGTGGCGCCAAATTATCAAATGTTGGTGCCGAATCCTAAATTGTAGGTGCCAATTGCCAAATAATTAATTGTCAGTGCCAAATCCTTTTTTGTGGTGCCAGATCCTAGAATTTTTGTGCCAGATCATTATTTGCGATGCCGAATCATTAATTGTCGGTGCTGAATCATTGATTATAAGTGCCAAATCCATATTTGCGGTGACAAATAATTAAATGTTGGTGCCGAATCATTAATTGCCAGTCCTGAATCATTAATTGTAGGTGACAAATCCATATTTGCGGTGCTGAATCATCAATTGTTGATACCAAATCATTAAATTTTGGTACCGAATCCTTATTTGTGGTGCCAAATCTTTAGTTTCAGGGCCGAAATCTTGAATGTTTGTGGCAGATCATCATTTTGAGATGCCAAATCATCAAATCTTAGTGCCGAATTCTTAATTATAGGTGCCAACTGCCAAATCATTAATTGTCGGTGCAAAATCATCAAATGTTGGTGCCGAATCCTTAATTGTAGGTGCCAACTGCCAAATAATTAATTGCCAGTGCCATATCCCAGAATTTTTGTGCCAGATCATTATTTGCGATGCCAAATCATTAATTATCGGTGCTGAATCATTGATAATAAGTGGCAAATAATCAAATGTTGGTTCCGAATCATTACTTAATTGTCGGTATCAAATCCTTATTTGTGGTGCCGAATCATTGATTGTCGGTGCCAAATTCTTGAACGTTTGTGCCAGATCATTATTTGTGATGCCAAATCATTAATTGATGGTGCCAAATCCTTATTTGTGGTACCAAATCATCAAATGTTAGTGCCAAATCCTTAATTGTAGGTGCCAACTGCCAAATCATTAATTGCTGTGCCAAATCTTTATTTGTGGTGCCAAATCCTCAATTGTCGGTACTGGATCCTTATTTGCGGTTCCGAATGATCAATGGTCTGTGCCAAAATCTTATTTGCGGTGCCGAATCATTGAATGCAATGAATGAGACCAATTAAAGGGGGGATTCGAGATGAGAACAAAGTGATTAATGTAAAATTTGAAAAAGTATCTCCTGTTTTATACAAAAAAGATAGTGATCCGGACTATCTGAGCATAGCGAGGGCAACAATTTCAGATGAAAATGGCGGTTTTTCTTGAATGTTGCTCAGGGATGTCATGATACTATATCGATACGAACGCCAGTATCAATACAGTATCGATATGGATCATGATACTACTTCATTATTGATCCACTAGGGTCGCGTAAGTTATATCCTCATTTGCTACCAATTCGCCCTGTGATCGTAGCGATCCTTATGGAATAATAATGAAATAGTATCATGATCCATATCGATACTGTATCGATTTGGATTTAAATGATATATCATTAAAATATCGATACTTTAAGTATCATAACATCCCTGATGTTGCCATCATTTTCCAAAATATTGGGAGCCAAGTAGACCCCGTCCCGCAGACCGCAGTTGAAGGCATCCCTGCAAATACATCTACTCAAATTTCTTCAATAATTCCAAATTATGCAATATAAATGACAGCTGTATCATACGAGTTGTCTAACCATTTCTTTTCACTCATCAACCCAACTCCTACAAAATCCACAATCATGCAACAATAATTACTTTCTCGTCGCAACAATTGCCTACCTAGTAACCTACTGTTTCGACAATTTAGCCCCTGCGGCGATATTTTCAGCAACTTTTACGATGTGTAAAGCAGCACAAGTTGCTAATTAGCGCCTCGAAGGAATTAAGTAACGATAGTCGATCTGAGGAGTAAATTTGCTCGCGATTTGAGGCAAGAGATAGGTACCATACGATTACGCGAAAATATGATTACGAGTAAGGCGCCTTTGGTGTTGGTAATTATCAGTAAAGATGTGATGACGGGTTGGAAATAAGTTGATGAATAATTCGGGGGGCGGCGTCGGGATTTAAAAACCTCGCGATATACGCACACTGCCGGTGAGGATATACGCAGACACACGTTTCTACGCTTGAAATACAATATTTCAACGTGTCGTAATATGAGCGTAAAACGAAAACGTGGCGTTGCATTTTAATCACCGGTTAGCGCGAACGCGCCGCGTAAATGAGAACTGTAAATTACATCGGTAGGTAACAAGATATATGTGTTGAAAGTTGTGTGAGGTGGCATGGTATGGCAGTTTGTTTATATCTTGTGATTTCTGGCGCGTTGTCGTCGTCGTTGTTGTAATTAATCTAACCGAAGTTTTCTTTTTTCTGTTGTTTTGCGCAGAGATCCGAACGGAAAGTTACATCTGGTTCAAGATATCGGTCGTATACCTTTGGTCAGTACTAAACTGATCGAAGATCCTAGTGATAATCATACAGACGAAGATGGTAAATCTTAGAGTTACAATATTATGTGTACTTAAGCTACGTATTCTTATGCTGAAAATCCATCATTTTTTATTTGAAGTGGGGAAGAGCTGTTCTGAAAATAAAAAAAAAATCTGTCCATTTAGGCACAAATTAATCACTCATACGCTATGCAAATTCGAAGAACTCAGTAACCTGTCTGAAAATTTCACATTTGGATAATCAGGAGTAATGTGGATATTTTGAGAACCCCTGATTATACACATGTGCAATTTTCAGTTGGATTATCAAGTTCTGAGTCATCAAGAGGACCACCTGTATGAAAAAAATCACTTGAATTTGAAAATTTTGGACCCCCTGCAGCATGAGTTAATTTAGGATGAGGGGGCTAAAATTTTTACTACATTATTTTGACACCAAATGATATCTTTTGTACCGTCAGCTGTTTCGATTTTCGAAAAAAAATCAAAATCGTTCCACCCTATTGTGGACAATGAAAATTTCACTAGGTCAATTTGGGATCTACACATAACGTCCATGCTACCTCAGCTTCTCTCGCACCCATCATCTTTCCAAAAGCCTGTAAAAAAAAACTCTCCACGTTAATGTACATCTCTGGCAAAGTCAAAGAGGAGGGGTAAAAAAATATCTGAAACAGTTGTAAATTTGGTTTTATGTTCGGCAAATTATCGCATATAAAAATATAGGTTATAAAATGAGAAAAACCTATTTCAAAGAATGAGTCCCGGTGAAGCACTATAAAATCTCGGAAAATTTTATGTTTCCCAGATGCGAGCCGTTTTTCTATAAAGCTTTTGAAAATGAATTATCGATTTAGCGATGAGATTTCTAAGTATAACGAGTTTGTTTCTTCTTTTATTTTTTTCGTCTGGGTTGTAACATTTACGGGGGCGTGGAAGGTGTACGTAGATTTTTTTGTTGCTGAAAAAAAAACACGACGGGAGATGTACTTTTTGACAAAAATTAATTAAAATTTTTTCATCGCTTTGAGTCGGTAGGTATTTTAACAGGTATTATTCGGTATTGTGTAGGAATGTCGGTGTGTACGCATAGTCAGGCCAGCAGCAGCAATATACACAGAAAAGGAAGCCGAAGTAATATTTGCGAATCGCAATCGCTGCAGTCGTTAATTACATGCCCTCAACATCATGATTTTAAACTGGTGATCGAGAAAAAAGGGGCACAACCAGAGACGGTTCATTTGTACGCGTTAACCATGCAAGAAAAAGCTGCCTGGATCAGCGATATTAGCCAGGTATCTGAACCGGTCCGAAATATGAATCTAATTATCGTCAGATTTTCACGTTTTCTTTTTTGATTTTTGTAGTGTTTAGATAATGTAAGATTTAGCGATTTCGTTCAAGGAGGTGATTCATAGATGGTTACAATGCCTCATTGCGTAAGAAATGATCCCAAACTGTTCCAAGATGATGTCGATATTCGATTTAGTAGAACGTTGAATTCATGCAAGGTATGTCAGGTTAGAAAAATATTTTTTTTTATCATCCTTCGAAGAGAGAAATGATACTAGATTTGGGCGTATTTTATACAACGACGTTTCATCCTAGGTACCTAAAATTCGCTACGCTACCCCGGAACGTCTTCTAGAACGGTTGACAGATCTTCGATTCTTATCGATCGATTTTCTAAATACGTTTTTACTAACGTACAAAGTATTCACAGACGGTGTCACCGTTTTAGAAGCGTTAAAAAAGGTATATTATGATGCGGAGCCTCCCGAAGCTCAAACCACCTATCAAGGGTTGCCAGATTCGTCGATGTAAGTATTGCAAAAGCGGCAAATATGCAGAAAACAAGCATTTACCTATGGTTAACCTTTTTTCCTTTGCAGATTTACTGATTTTCAATCGAATCAAGAGTTGTTATCAGCTCATTTGGCGGAATTAGAACATAGAGGGTGTTTGATGTCTCCTAGACGTATTAGTGCAAGTTCGATGTCTGGTAAGTGAATTGATGTTGATAATTATACCATTGGAAACGATATACGACTAATAATTTCAAGGTGCAGGATATGATTCAGAAACCAGTGATCGAGAAAGAAGCTCCAGTTATGATTCGCAAGGATATAAACCGTTCTGGCGATTTAGCAGTTTTAAGAAAGGTAAGATATGTTGATGTGAGCTCCTGTTGACAGATTTTTAGAATAAATATCTGCTGCGGGGGCGTGAGACAAACTTGGTGCGATGGAGAGTGCATAAAATTCCGAGGAAGCAATTAAATTTTTAGAATATTTGCCTACCTATAACACAATTATGCGATGAAAATGTTGCTGGAAAAAAGTAGGGGATTTCAATAGTGTTTTTTGCGTTGATTACGAACAAAAAATATAAAAAATTCCATCACGTCAGGTTCCTTCACAAAGCTAATTTTTTGGAGAAAATTTATCAATTTTTCATCATTTTGAACTCAAGAAATTTATTTTTTGGGCGAACAAGAGGTCCTACGCAAAAAATGAATAGAAACAAAATTGTAGAGCACAAAATTTCCTTTCCCTAATGACCAGGTAGTTTTTTCCTGGGGGGTCAAATTTTCGAGATAATTTTTTACCGAAAGTTGGAAAATTCAATTTTTATTTTCTATCGTAGATATCTCGAAAACTTGACCCTCTAGGAAAAAATTATTTGCTCTTTAGAGAAAGAAAATTTCATGTTCTACAATTTTGTCCCTATTCATTTTTTTCATAGGAAGCTTAGTTCGCCCAGAAAATCAATTTTTCAAGTTGATTGATCATTTTACGTAACAGTTGAGTTGTTTTTTTTCAGATTAATCGATTTTTTGGACGAACTAAGGGTGCTACGAAAAAAATGAATGGAAACAAAATTGTAGGGTGCAAAATTTCCTTTCCCTAGTGAACAATTAGTTTTTTTCTAAGAGGTTTAGTTTTCGAGATACCTACGATGAAAGATTACAGCTGATTTGTCAACTTTCACTAAAAAAAGTAAAAATATTTCGAAAACTCAAGTACAGAAGAAAAACAAATCATCATGTAGAAAGGAAATTTTATACTCTATAATTTTGCTTCTATTCATTTTTTTCATAGGACACTTAGTTTGCTCATAAAATGGGATTATAATGTGAAAAAATTATAAAAAAGTTTTCAACAAAAAAATTCATTTTGTGAAACACCCTCAAGTGATTGATAAAAACAATGATGTTTTTGAAATCTACTCCAAATGAAAAATGAACCCCGAATTGGAAGTCAGCGCTACCAAAAACCTTGAAATCGATATACATGAAGATATATTATCACTTTTCGGAGTTTTCAGCCCCCCAACCCTTACTTTCATCCCCACCACTTCATGTAGGTATTCATTTTAAATGATGAACTTCGGGTTTTACGTTTAAATGTGCCTATTCGAAAAACATATTGTTGAAGTAATCACTCTTCAAGATTCAAATTGAACGTTCACGAGTCAAGTTATAATATTTGGGGTGGGGGAGGGGGAGTTGCGTTCAAATAGTGATAAAAATCGGTGTTACATATCGATTTCAAGGTTTTTGGATGCGCTGAGCTCAAAACTGATGTTTATTTTACGATCATGTGAACCCTTATTTGATGAAAATTTGATTCTTACAACGTACATCACAATTTTATATACTTATCTGAATTAAAATATAGATCCAGAATTTCACTCATCTTCGATCCTAATAATTTCACACTACATATCTTTACGTAATCTCGGTCAAATACTGATTTTTAGCAACTAGAGTTCGTTTTTCGAATTTAGTGTACTTACTATTCTCTTCCCGAATCAGTTGATCATCATTCCTTGAATCCTTGTCGTTATAGTGCCTTCAATCAAAGTACATCTGTTTTTCAGCTATTTTTATTGCCTTCATTGCAGGCATAAAAATGGGTCGATTGTTACCAAAGCTGAACTTAGAAGGCCCCTACTGAAGAAAATAAATTAAAGCCTTGTTTTTGTCTTCATTGACTAATTCTAATGTTTTATTTTTAGTGGACGAAGAATTATTATGTCAAATCAAAGAAATAACCGTCACTTCGAAAGAAGAAGAATCGACCGAAGCTGAAGAAGAAACAGAACCCAAACGAAGAGTGAGCATCAGAGTAGAAGAGCCCAAAGGAAGTAAATTAGACATACCGCCAAACACCTTAAGCGAATCATCGAGCAGTGAAACACTCATGGGTATGAGATAAATTTTAATCATATAAATTCACCTTTGTAGCTCCCATTTTACTTAGATCTTTCATTATATAGCTACTAGCGCTCCATCATCTCCTGGTAACCTGAGCAGCACGACGTTGGTAGCTCTATCGACGGATCAAAGCACAACAGAATCTTCAACTTCGGATAGCGCAGAAAAATCATCGTCTTCGGGGGAAAAATCAGTGGAAAAATCAATTGAAAAACCTCTTGAGAAACCGGTTGAAGAACAAACACCGACGAGAAGTTCGACCCCATCGAGATCCACCGATCATATACCATTGATGGGTGAATCGATTTCTGCTACTTCATCTCCTATTCATATGTCGAGGTAAAGTACCTATGGTTATTGATTAGATGGATTGAAGATCCAATTTGAGACTATTTCCAATTATGGTATTGCACAGGGGTAGCTTCAGTCAACAAATACCACTGGGTCGTCGTACTTCGCACATGAGTGATACCGGTTCAACCAGTGGCACTAGTGGATTGACCAAAAGACGTAGCATAGTTACCAGCGAATCTCAAGATGAAGGCTTCCCCGATGATATTAGTTGCACGTCGTCTAAACATTCATCTATTGCTTATCCTATCTCATTTCAAGTCAGTACCATACCAATTTTTTGCCATCTTTGGGTAATTTTCATTTAACGAAGTTATTACCTGTATCAGAATTTCTTCAAACAACGAAAATCGCAAGCGGGAATGAGCGAAGACGAAAGCGGCCCCGATAGCTCGCGCACTGCTTCCCAAAGATCCAGCGTGCAACACGACAGAGCTCGTAAACCAGCCAGTAAAGCAGGAGTAGTGATTACGTCATCGAGGCAGTCCAAAAGAAGGTTAGAAAATCAACAATGGCACCATCCCTTTGATTTCTTCGACCACTTAAGTTATCATTTTACAATTACAGAAGTAGCACATCAGCAACAGCTGCAGCATTTGCCATCGCAACATCGGCTTCGAGCAATCCTCGAGATATTTCGCCCCAACGCGAAGATGCCCAAGATCAGGCAACGCCTCGAGTCAGCAGCTTTAGAGAAAAATACAAACGAAAGGATTCCATTTTATCGACTGCTGCCACGATGAGGGTGTTGAATGTGCTCAAACATTGGGTCTCCAAGCATTCGCAAGTACGTATTACGAAGATTTCAAGATTTGTGTCCTCTCCTTTCTGAACAGATTACTCATCAAGTTGTCTGTTTTTGGTAGGATTTCGACGAAAACGAAGAATTGAAAACGATGACAATCAATTTCCTTAATGAGATTATTGCTGCTCCCAATTTACTCCAAGCCGAGCAAAAAGTAGCCAATCAGTTGTTGAATTTATTGAACGAGCATAAAGATAAAATGAACGAAGAGCAAATTGAATTGAGTTTGTTGTTCACAACTCCTTCGGTAAGATTTTTTTTAGAAATATGACCATAATGATTAAATGAGCTCTTTACAAGAATGATTTTCTTCGCAGAGTCCGAATACTCAAGGAATTGAGAAATTCTCCGCTTTGGAAATCGCCGAAGAAATGACCTACATCGATCATAAAATATTCATATCCATCAGAAGCCAGTAATAACTAATTTTTTTCTTGTTCAATACTATTTTAGTTTGCAATTTTCAATGTATACTAATATCATTTGTACAATTCAACCAAACTAGGGAATTCTTAGCAAATGCTTGGATGAAAGAAGACAAAGCAGTACGAGCTCCGCATATAATCCTAATGACTAAACGTTTCAACGAAGTATGTACCTTTGATAGAAAATTACTATCTAGAAAATATCTATCAATTTTCCAAATCTAATTCAATCCGACCTTTTCCAGGGATCTCAACTCGTCGCTTCCGAGATAATTCGAAGAACGAACATGTCAGCCCGAGTGACCGCTATAGAGAAATGGACTGCTGTCGCAGATATCGCCCGATGCCTTCGAAATTACAACGGCGTGCTGCAGATTTGCGCCGCGTTCACCACTAGCCCGGTTTATCGACTGAAAAAAACATGGGAGAAAGTTTCTAAATCGACGAGATCGACTATCAAAAAATTACAATTGACTGTATCGTCGGATGGCAGATTTCGTAACCTGAGAGATACCCTTAGGAGATCCGAGCCTCCTTGTATTCCGTATCTGGGAATGTATTTGTCGGATTTATCTTTTATTGAAGAAGGAACGCCGAATTTTACAGAAGATGGGTTGTTGAATTTTTCCAAAATGCGAATGGTGTGTATACAATTTTTTTTTTAACTGTTGATGGCTCAAGTCAACAGTTCCAGGGAAAATATTAGATGAATGTTTTGCCTATCTAAAAAATTGAGTGGGTCGGGCATAATTTTGATCGTGGTAATTAATGGAGAGTCTTCGGAAACTGAATAAATTTTGTTGAGATGATTGTTTTGCCTGCTACCTATCAAAATTGAAGGGATTTTTTTATTGGGTGAAGGGAGCACTTTTTCAAAGATATTTTTTATTAAAAGATACTACACTGATATAGACCATATCCTTTTTTCATGTCCTAAATTTACTTACTTTCGAAACCTATACAAAATTAACCAATGTAATAATTTATTTAACCTAGAAAATTTTTCAAACGTAATTAATTTCATAACATCTATTGGTATTAATAATTTAATTTAATTTCTAAATTATTTAAATATTGCTTACTGTCGCTAAATAGCTAAATTGCTCAAATGCGACATTAAATAAATAAATTAAAAAAAATAAAAATAAAAAAAAAAAAAAAGTTCTTATAAACAAGTTGAAATTTTGGAAAATTTTGTATTTTTAAAATGATTTTTCAACTAGGTATTTGGAAATTTGAGCCATTTTAAAGCTGCCTTAATTTCTTCTCTTATAAGTAGGCTGACATTTTTTTATCGACAGTTTTTGCTCAAAGAAGCTATAGGTTGAGGTCAGAATATAAAAAATTTTGTACAATTTTTATTTTGTTGGAATATGAGCTCCATAAACACAGCCAAAAATTAAAAATAAAGAATCATCAGAACAAAATTTGTTCAGTTTTTCGAGTACGTAATAAACTCAATGATTATATTGTACAAAATTTAGATCGTAGAAGAGAATTTTTCTTCCTGGAATCCATTAGGAAATTTTTTCGACTAAAATCAAATTTTCTGAAGTACTGAATTTTGATTGGAAAAAATTTTGTGCATCATTCCGAAATTTTAGTTTTTAAAAAATTATATTTTATTGTGGCAAATTTTTTTTTTTGATTTTTGAACGAAAAAATCTTAGTAGGTACATGAATTTTGGCAGAAAAAGGAGAATTTAGGCTAAAAATTCAAATTTTAGGCAGCGAATTCAAAATTTGACGTGTATGTAGAAACCTTCAATTTTTCAGAAAAATTGAAAATTTTGGCAACAATGTAGAATTTTCTGCGAAAAATTGGAATTTTGACAAAATAATTTTGAATAAATTTTGGCAGTAATTTGGATTTTGAGCAAAATTGTTGAATTTGGCAAGAAAATCTTTTGTTAGATTTTGATGGGAACATTAAAAATTATGAGATGAATATTAGCTAAAAATTTGAATTTTGAGAGAAAAATTTGAATTAAACAATGAAATAAAATTTTTTTTATGGGCTAATAGACCTAACTGTCTGAACCCCTCAAAAAAATCTGGGAACATAATTATGGCAAAAAAAAACAAGTTTTGCAAAAAGAGTAAATTTCGGTTAAAAATTTTCATTTTGGTCTAAAATTAAAAGTTTTGTGTAAAAATTTTAAATTTCTACAAAAATTATAAATTTTGTATGAAAAATTTGAATTTAGCAGCATAATATATTAATTGTTACCAAGAAACTAGTTTGGCAAAAAAAAAAATCAAATTTTATGTGAAAAATTTTAATTTAGTAAAATTATTTTACTAAAACATTTTCATAGTAAAATTTGAATTTTAATACCTTTTCATAGAAACTTCAAATTTGGTGATAAGATAAATTTCTATAGAAAATGTAAATTTTGGCTGAAAATTTGGATCCTGCTGAATTTGGCAGTACTGTATTGCATTAAAATTTTTGCCAAAAATCTTGCTTTTGACAAAGAAATTACAAAAAAAATTTTGTGTGAAGACTGGAATTTTGTCAAAATCATTTTGGTAGTAAATTTTGTCAGTAAAATTTGTATTTTTTGTGAAATCGTAAAATTTGACTGATAAATTTGAATTTAGGTTATTCGATAGATATTTTAAATTTGATAACAAGAAAAATTAAATTTTAGTCAGAAATTTGAATTTTGACAAAATGATTTGAATTTTGGCAGAACCTAAAATCTGAATTTTTCCCAAAATCTTCGTATTTGACTGAAAATTTTTGTAGATTTTGATGGAAACTCTGAATTTGGCGAGAAGAATTTTTTTCAGAAAAATTGAGTTCTGGGGAAAAAATTTAATTCTGTTCAAAATGTTAAATTTGGCTGTGAAATAGGAATTTTCGCCAAAAACATACTTTTAGACTTCAAAGTGTGGCAAAAAATTAAATTTTGTCAAAAAAATATTCAAATTTTTTGTGAAAAATTTGAATTTTTGCGGTACCTTCCTGGAATTGTAATTTTCACTAAAATCTTCGAGTTTGATGTAAAATTAAAATTTTATGAGATGAATTTTCTCAGAAAAATTGAGTTTTGGGAAAAACATTTAATTCTTTTCAAAATGTTGAATTTGGCAGTAGCATATGAATTTTTGCTAAAAACATACTTTTGGACTTTGAAGTGTGGTAAAAAAATTAAATTTTTGATAAAAAATTGACATTTGAAAAAATGTTTTTTGAGATTTTCTGTGAAAAATTTGAATTTTTGCAAAACTATAAATCTTGTCGGTATCTACTTAAAATTTTAATTTTCACCAAAACCTTCGAATTAGGTAGAAAATTTTGTAGATTCTGATGGAAACTTAAAATTTTATGAGATGAATTTTCTCAGAAGAATTGAGTTTTAGGAAAAAAATTTATTTCTGTTCAAAATGTTGAATAATATTAATTTCTGTCAAAAAAATTAATTTTGGTCGAAAATTTTAGTCAAGGTCAGAAAAAAAAAATTTTGATAGTAAAATTTGGAATTTGAATAAAAAAGTCAAATTTGGCAACAAAATTGATATTTTGATCAGTAGATTTTGAAAACTTTTGATAATCAAATTTTGCTAAAAATGTTGAATTTGGTATTGAAATCTGAATTTTTATTGAAAAATTTCCATTCCAAGGTCCATTATTTCCACTGAACTACATTGGAAGATTTTTTTACAATTTTTATCCAATTGATCTCTTATTGCAAAACTTCAAATTTCAGTAAAAAAAACTTCCCTGTTGAAGTTTAACAATAAAAAAAAATTTTCAATTTGAAAAAATGCTACTCGATTTCAAAAGGTAAAAAAAATTCAAATCAAATTGTTTAACTTGATTTTACGAATTTTTTTTTTAATTTCACTTGGAATTTTTCCCACTAAAATTTATTTTTCCAACGAGAGTGATTTTGGATTTTAATGGGCATCATTCCTAATTAAATGGTTGTAATTTTTCTCTTGCTGGCATCTAATACCTAAATAAAAATTGAATTTCTATTCAAAATCATTCTTGCAGAATTCCTGCATTATCGAATAAATTCTTTATGAAATTTGTTTTGGTAGAATAAGAATTTTTTATGCAGAAATTTCAAATTTCTCATACCGAAATCCTGTAGGAAACTTTTTAAAGATATGTACCTACCTACCTACTGGAATCTGATAAAAAATTTTGATTTTAGTTGCAAAACATTTCCAGATAAGAATTTTTATGCAGCTGTTCTTTTATATACTCGCACATCCAACTTGACTCGATTTAAACCACGTATTAAATTCTATTTTCAGATCGCTCACGTAATCCGCGAAGTTCGCTGTTACCAAGATACACGATACAGTATCGAACACAATCCCAAAGTCAGTAGTTACCTGTTGAATAAATCTCTGCTTTTGGACGACGAAGAACTATACCGTAGATCTTTAGAATTGGAACCACGTACCAGTCGACTCAGCATCACTCCTCTATCCAGCGTACCCCAAAATCTCTCATCCCAAGGGTCCTGAAAATACAAGAAAAATTGACGCGTCGCCCTTGCCACCATCTTCGCGTCACTAATCGATACCGATTCTTCATTCCAATTCCATTTATTATTGTATTATAAGATATCTACTACGACCGTACGAATTTACATTTTTTTTCATTACCTACCTACGTTCGTTGGTTAATACCTTCCTTACCTATTTGGTATTTTTTTTTCCTTGTTCCATCATCACGTGCTTCTTAGTACTATAATTTTCATTTTTATTCGGCGTATTTTTATCGCATAGCTGAAATACTTTCAATTTTTTTCCCCCTCTCTTTTTTCTACATTATTTTACGTGCTCGTTTCAAGTAAGTTTTTTTTTCTTTTCTTCGTCTTTTTTTTTTAAATTTAATTTTCTCATTCGACGATATCGTGTCTTTTGCATAATCAGCCAAGTATGTGTACTTTTCTAGTCCGCTATCTGGTTCCTTTATTTGTTTTTTTTTTTTAAACATAAGTCAATTGCTAGTCTTTGTTTTGGTCGTAAAGCCATATCATTGTCGATCATTATGGGAGCATCTGTGCTCACATCGTTGTCTTCCTTTTGTGTTGGAATAAATCATATCCTAAATGGCGACAAAATGCTCAGGCACGATATCCGAATTCTACTGTACATACGTTTCTATACGTACTTCTTTTTTCAAAAAGAGAAAAAAATCAATTATGCATTTAATAATAATACAACGTACCCTTGTACTATCAGATTTTGTGTATATTCGAGTTGCAAATAGGCCTAAGTATAATTAATGTGTATTTGTGTAACGTAATTATAGCTGTGATATTTTAGAGTACAAATTATAAAGGAATATTGGTGGGTTAGTGTGTGTTACCAAAAGCGCGAATCAATACGTTGCTAAAGTGGTGTGAGTGAGATTTACTCGTTAAAAAAAGAAACCTGTTCTACTGTATGGTTACCTTTGTTTTGTGTTTGGCTTTAGTTACCGTCGAGATCTCATTACGAAGAATGTTTCTATTCTCTGATTTTGCCAGCAGAAAAATCTAGCGGAGGATGGTTCCAGTTGCGAAATTTAAACTGATCTCAAAAAAAAAAAACTGTTGTTCTAATTGTGTGTTATGCGTGTTCGTTCGTTTATTAGCTTTTATTTGTATTTAGTCCAGATTCTGTCACGATCCGAGAATATTTGAAAATTAACGAATTACGGTCGAAGCTGCGAGTAACGATTTATTACGAAAATTGTGTACATTTTTCACATGAAAAAAAATGTGATTCGTGTACCACGATAGAGTGAAATTTCATCGAAATTCTTTCATTCGATTTCTTTTTTCTACGCAGTTATTCTTAAATTTCTTAATTAAGTATAAATATCTTGTAAACTTCTCGTGTTTATAACTCAAAATAACAACTACAACAGATACAGAAAGTCGTGGTATCAGTTTTTGTCGTTAGATTTGTAAATAATTCATTCATTACGTATGATTATACTCTTATCTAAAAGATTTATTTAAAAGGTAAAAAACTTTCCAAATGGTTGTGATACTATTTTATGCGTTGAGTAAGTTTGACAATTGTTCATTTTAAAGAAAATGTATTTTCTTCTTTTTTTTTTTTGTCGTCTAATCTACATGTTGAGTTGTTTATGTGTGAAAAAAAACCCTACGATGGTAACATTGAATATACTACAAACCACAATCAATTTTTTTTCCAAGCTTCCTCTATTGCAATTTTTTTTTGTTAATATTAAGTTTTAAATTTGTTGTTCCTTTTTATTATTATTATGTTTTTCGATTTTAAATTTTTTTTCTGTTTTTCCCCCTCCTTAACATATCTTTTACGTGTTAAAATTGACAGCTTTTTTTTCCTCTTTCAAAGTAGCACCGGATATGTTACAATTGAAAACAAAAATTAATCAAATCTACCCGATTTTGCTGACATTGATGTTACCAGAAGGTATAATTTCATTACCTATAAAAATATTTGCTGTGTATACATTAGATGTTTGTTTTTATTTGTTAATTTGTGTGCATTGGTAAATATATGTTTTATTGAAATTCAAAAATGTGTTTTCATTTTTTACACAAGTTGACAGTCGAAATGTAGGCAGAAAACGTTTGAAAACAGCAAAGAGACGGGTAAGAATGGTGAATTGGTCATTGGCTGGGATTTTCGAAATTTCTAGCGGTAGTGGGTCCTTGTGGCCTAAAAATTCACTGGTAAAAATTTTGGCCCCCTACCTCACCCCTAACGCCTCATATCGCCGGAAATGCTGATTTTCCTTATAAATTTCTGTATTCTGAAATTCCTAACCGAATTTTTTCTAACTTGCAGGGATGATGGACCATACCAAGGGTCATCTCTGGAATTTTTTTCAATTTTTTTCGAATTTTTTTTCGTACTGAAATCTGAGTTTTAAGACTTCAAAGTGTAATATCTGCATTGGGGTGAAGCGCGAAAAAAAACATACCTTGGATTTTGACCAAATTCAAGGAAATCTTAGGGTAGGTAAACATACATACAGGGTGTTCCAGTCGCAGTGCACCGCTTTCAAACCAGAGATGCAACTACCCAAATTACAAAAGTGTATGCATGTTTCCTTATCCTGCAGGATTTCAAGGGGCAAAGTTATGCACCAGTCCTGGTAGATGTTTCAAAACGTGGTAACTCTGCTAATTATATAGATGGGCAATTTTTTTCAAAAATTCCTTGTAGAACTTTTCAAGCTCTACAAAATGAGATGTATTCGTGTTTTGCCTACCTAACTTTAAAATTGAAGGAGCTACAAGGATTTGAAAATTTTTAGGTTTCATAAATCCTTCAATTTTCAAGTTATGCAAAATTTTTCAAGAGTCAATTAATGTTGAGCTTTTTGAGCTCTACAAAATGAGCTAATAATTTTTAGCATAACTCTAAAGTTGAAGGAACTACAACCGATCAAAATATAAAAAAGACATTATTTTTTTTTAATTTAATTTTTTCTTTTCAAATTTTTTTCAAAATGGTCTCTCATGTTTTCAATTTTGGAATTGAGCCAAAAATGATTCGCTCATTTTATAAAGCTCAAAAAGCTCAACAAAAAATGACTTCCAAATTTTGCATAACTTGAAAATTGAAGGAAGGAAGTATGAAGCCTATAAATTTTCAAATCATTGCATCTCCTTCAATTTTAGAGTTAGACAAAACATGAATATAACTCATTTTGTAGAGCTTGAAAAGTTTTACAAGAAAGTTTTTGAAAAAAATTGCCTATCTATATTATCTGCGAATGTATGACGTTTTGAAACATTCACCAGGAACAGTGAATAACTTTGCCCCTTCAAATCCAGCGGCCAGCAAACATGCATACATTTATGTAGTTTGGGTGGCCGCATCACAGGTTTGAAGGCGGTGCAGTGCGACTGAAACACCCTGTACACTAATAGTGGTGCGCGAAAAAAAACATACTTCAAATTTTGATCAAATTCAAGAGAATGGTTTATATTGAGTTGGGAATGAACCATAGAAAATTTTAGACCCCTACCTCAAAGGGGAACGGAGCTAGGGGACCTCAAAGTGAGATAACTTTCGAAAAAAGCATGGTTTTTTTTGCCATTTTTGGGTGGCACCTCCAGCGCATCCCTAAAAAGTTGCAATTTGAGTTTCTACACCTCCCCAGGCCATTGATCTTGAAATTAGATACCACTTTTCCTACCTTACTGAGGGGTCGAAAAATTGCAGATTGTTGAAAAATCGAGATTTCTGGTTTTAAAAAAAAATTATGTATCCTTCGCTTGGTACCAAAACCGGGCCTAAATGGCTCCTATTGATCTAAAAAAATTATTTCGATTGTAAAAATTGAAAAGTTTTAATTGCAGGTTGACCAACTTTCAATTTTTGTAAAAAATGATTTTCACTATGAAAAATTACGATATTTTGGTTTTTTTTTATAAAAATCGAAAGTTGGCCTCACTGCAATAAAAACTTTTCAATTTTTACAATCGAAATAATTTTTTTAGATCAATAGAAGCCATTTAGACCCGGTTTTGGTACCAAGCGAAGGGTATTTCATTTTTTTTGAAATAAAAAAGATTGATTTTTCAGCAATCTGCAACTTTTTGACCCCTCAGTATGGTAGGAAAAGTGGTATCTAATTTCAAGATCAATGGCCTGGGGAGGTGTAGAAACTCAAATTGCAACTTTTTAGGGATGCGCTGGAGGTGCCACCCAAAAATGGCAAAAAAACCATGCTTTTTTCGAAAGTTATCCCACTTTGAGGTCCCCTAGCTCCGCTCCCCTTTGAGGTAGGGGTCTAAAATAAATCTCCAACGTGGTCAAGGTTCGTGAAGTACTAACTCATGACACCGTTGATATTCAAAAACTGTGTTGACAAGTGCCCCAAACTAGCTACTGCGTACTTATAGGCAGTACGTACGTATAGGAAGTCTTACCCTATTATGCCACCCGCTAAACTGCCGTTGCTCTATAACTAAACAAAAATAATATAAAAAATTTATTGAAAAAAGAATCACTATAGGTATATCCGAGTATATAATAAGTATATTAATCAAAAACCGTCGACATCGTCCCATTTCCATCGTTGCGTTCACTGCTGCAGATTTCCTCTTACTGCTGTTACCTTTTACCTATAAAACAGAATTCCCAGAAATTATTAAAAATTTTGCTCTAGACTAAACAAAATATGAACATAGACGTATTGCACAACTATTGATAGCGTGTCAAAAGCACATTATTCTGTTCTGGTAAAGATCATGAAAAAATCAAAAAATGTAATTACATAAAATATGATTAAAAATTTGAAACGTTTCCAAATAACTCGAATATTTGAAAAGAAGATAGATAGTAAAATAATAATTTCAATAATGAGAAAAATTATAAATTTGAAAAAAAACGGCAATGTCATAAAAATTGTTGAAATATCGATGCAAATTACCAAAATAGTTCAAAGTCTTACAAACATTCATTAATTACTGAACATCGATACTTAGACTTGAAACTAGATTTGACATGAAAAAAAAAATACAGAACATCGATCTCCGGACCTAAAACTAGATTTGACATGGAAAAAAAATTACTGAACATCGATGCACAAGCCTAAAACTAGATTTTGGATGGAAAAATTTACTTATCATCGATACCCGGACCTAAAACTAGATTTGAGATGGTAGCAATTTACTGAACATCGATACCTGGACCTGAAACTAGATTTGACATGGAAAAAAAATTT
>FIZU01059988.1:0-11276 GCA_900064475.1 Pseudococcus longispinus
GGTATTCGCCAATTTTTAAAACCGCATTATCTCGCCAAAATTAAAAAATACGCAAAAACCGACACCACCATCGTTTTTCCCATCGAAAATAACATATATATACACATTCATACCGGGTGTCCCAGTTTTTGTTTCGATGTGAAACGTTTTTTTCGTCTCCTGTAAAATTTGAAAAAGTGGACTTAAGACGTTTTTGCATGAGCCGATTCACTTAGAACGTAAGAAAATCTTCCAAAAAAATTGAAAATTTGTTCAAAATGCTACAAAAATCGTCAAAGTTGCTTCAATAATGTTGAATATTGCAAAAATTGATTGTTGTTATAAAACTGTCAAAATATTTTCCAAACATGATTGAAAATTTGATCAAAATGCTGCCAAAATTATTCAAAATTAAATTGATAGAAATTTTTGGAGCTTTGAATGTCTCCAAAAATGTATCAATATTGTTTGAAATATCTCAAAAATTGTTCAAAGAAATCAAAAAATGCAATTTTCCTTGTTTTTCGCTAATTTTACTATTTTTTGGGATTTTTTCACATTGGTTTTTCATGGTTTTATTAACGATTTGCATTATGATTTCATAATTTTCCAGCATTTCAAAGTTTTTTATGGTATTTTTCATATATTATCAGTTTTTTTCGTTATTTTTAATAATTTTCGTAATATTTTAGAACAATGTAACGATACTTTTCATAATTTTAATGAATATTGAATTTTTGGTAATTCATTTGCTGTCATGAAAATTAAAATTTTTTTTGTACCAGGTATTGATTAAATTTTTTCGTGAAAATTATTGAAATTATTGTGATTATTTATCGGATTTTTTCAAAAATTTAATCAATACAAAACAAATCATAAAATTTTTGAAAAATACCACAAAAAAATTTAAAATCCTGTAAAATTAATAAATCATCATGCAAATCGTTGATGAAAAAATCACGAAAAATTGTAAACTCAGCGAAAAGCAATGGAAATTGCATTTTTGATTTTTCTGTGGAAAACGAGACGAAATTCCGTCACAAAATTCCTCGACGATGGCTTTTCGACATTGTCAGGAATTAGACATTTTGATTCAAAAATTTTTGAGATTTGAAATGACTTTTTGAACTTGGAATTTTTTTTGAGACTGACTTTCAGACATTTTGTCTGACATTACACTTGACTTTTTCGACTTGAATTTTGAATTTTTTTTTTTGAGATTCAAAACGACTTTTTGGATTTGAAAAAAAAATCAGGAATAACGCCAACATTTTAGACATTTTGTTAGACTGAAATTATTTTGGATCTATCTAACTTGACCCGACTGAGATTCTTAACTTTTTTTTTGAGATTGACTTTTAGACATTTTTTTACCATTGGACTTTTTTTTAAGATTTCAAACAAATTTTCGGACTTGAAAAAAAGAAATGATGAATTACGCAAGATTTTAGACATTATTGGATCAATGTAAAATTCTGACTTGCATTTTTGGGCTCGTATTTTTTTTATTTTTTTTTGAGATTTCGAAAGCCTTTTTAAACTTGAAAAAAATCAGAAATCACGTTGACTTTTAGATATTTTCTTAAACAGAAATTGTTTTGGATCAATCTGACGTTTTGGAGTTGGAAACAGAGAATTTAACTACTGGAACATTTACACAATTTGTCAGACATAATTTTATCTGACTTTTTGGATTTGGAAAATTTCAGACTCTTGGTTTTTAATTTGTTGGAATTAGTGAAAGCATATCTTAAGTTAAATTTTGTTACCGCTTCAAATTTTACGAGACGTTATAGAATAGCTTTGATAAAATTCATCATGATATTTTACAAAAAATTGAATTCCTCACGTTTCAACAATTCTTATATAATTCGACACGAACTATATAAAAACAAACTTTCGGTATTATATACCTATTTGTATGTCTTTCTAATTCACTCGTATCTCGTCTGATTTTTTTTCCCATTTTCATTTCATTTCAATGGTTAAAACTCCACAGTCTGGTGTCAAGCATATCAATGGAAGAAAACACAAATGGTATCGAGTAAAAACTTCAAAAAGGCAGTTCATCGTATTTAATGCTGGAAACTACGCTACCACACTATTGTTTTTATTTCATATAAATTCTGTCCCTTCGAGGCATACCTGCAACACAATTTTTACATATTAATCTACGTTCGTGATACGTATACCTATACAACAAATACGTGGAAAAATTACGCGATTGCAGCAAAAGCGCATGTGAATTAAAAAAAAGGAAACGAATAAAAAAAGTGTGTATTTAACCGTTACACGCTGTCAACATCGCCGTGCAAAATACATTGTTTCATGTAAAGTTTTGCGTTCAAGAATGAAATGATTAATAAGAAAAATGGCGGAAAATACGACATTCGTATTTTATTTCGTATGTATAGGTATATAGCTACGTATACGTTGAAGTCGAGCCTGGTTCTGTTCAAATGATAATCAAGCATGTTTCCTACGTATAATATACCTACGTGTATATTATGGAAAAAAGAAAAGAGGCAACAAAAAAAAAAAAGAGGAGAGATTGAAATGCGCCAGGGTCTTTGGAAGCGTGGCATTATGTAAAGTATTTTGTTTGGTGGAAATGTTCAGACCGTATGAGATGCCAGAGTATATACGATGGTGATGGGGCGTTACAGTCTACTCAAATGACTCTTAACCGAATACCTATTTCGACCATAAAATTCCAGTCGAAAATAAACATTCTACATACTTTTGCATTATTTGTATACCGAATAGTCGTCTCGATAAATAATTCTTTTTCTCGTTGGATGGTTTTTTTTTCCAATGAGGTATCTGTTGCTCGTTGTATATATCTGCGATGCGAATTCGACCAAAAGTTAATTATTCGCCCGGCGACGTTTTGGTATTTCGATGAGAATAACCTGCGAGATCATTTGTTAAAATATACTAAGGTGTGTACTGTGTACGAGTAACCTGTATACAGCATTTCGTTTCAACTTTGATATCATTGAGAAAGAGCCTTAATAAAAGGTTCATGTTGATATATGCGATTTGAATCTGTTATTATTTATATTCGCCTTCATTCCAACGTAATTTCCCTTTCCGTAAATTTCGAACCGTAAATTCGGAATAGTTGTAGGCCGCGAGCGTATAAATAGGTGTTATATACGTATTCGCGTATTTCAAGTTTCATTTCTTCCATGAGTTACAGAGCCAATTTAACATCAAAAATGCGAATTTCGTGACCAGAAAGAGTGTTATAAATTCAAAAACACTTTAAAACGGTGAATACTATTTAATTATGATTAACGTTATCTGAAAACGTCTACGTTTCCGAATAATATATCGGGTTATTTTATGGAGGGTTTTAAGCTCGCAGGATTCGCCAGACGAGGATAAAAAAACAAAAGAAGTATACGAAATTAAAAAATTATATTTTACTTTTCAAAAAATTAGAAAAAAAACGAGTTTATGGTTGCGAGTATAAAGCGATATGTAATAGCATCGCGTATATAAATTTAATTTTACTGCTGGCGAATGTGTTGGCGCGAATTTGGTCTTTTTTTTGTGCCGGAGCGCCCGGCCCGGCAAGGCGAATTCGCGAGGGTTCGTGCGAGAAAGTTATCGTTGCGTTGAAAAATCGAGAATTTTTTTGTTGTAATTGGCATATAATTTTTAAATTGTTATTTATTTTTTATTTATGGCGTTTTTATGGTAATCGGTGTTTTCTGCGAGTCGATCATATGTTGCGGCTTGGGTTCTTTTTTGGCGGTGTATAAGGTTAGATTTGGTAGGTTTTAAGTTCCAGTGACAGATTTTTTCTGGTCATTTTTTGAGTATTTGCGATTATACGTTTTTAATTGGAGGAGAGGTGAGATGAATAACTTCCATTCAAGAATGACAAAAGAATAAGAGATATCTAAAGCTATAAGTCAAAAACAAAATTTTGTGGTGGTATGTGAAACGTGATGTAACGATTTTCTTGACCCCCCTCTCCCCCTCATATTTCGAATATCGAATAAACGAAGTATTCATTTTACGTTAAATTAAAGGCCGTCTGAAATACCTGCTGAGTTTTTGAAGGTGGATGACTTATTTTTAAAGTGGGATGGACCACGTGAGCTTCGACCCAGTTAAAGTCATCTTAAGGACAAGTGTGGGTCAAACCACTAATTCAGTCTCAACTCAAGAAATGAAATTTGATGAAAATTATTAAAAATATTACGTAATATAGGTATTACAAAAATAAGTTGATGAAAAAAATTATAAAATTTTTTGAAAATTTCATAAAGACAATGAAAATAAGCAAAAAGTCTTGACAATCATTAAAAATGTTGTTGCAATAGTCAAAATTTTCAAATTAGTAAAAAAATATCGTTAAAGTTCTCAAAAAGTAATTATTAATTAATATCCTTGAAAATGTCATTGAAATATTGTTGAGATTTCCATAAGAATAATTTGAAATATTATAAAATCGGGCAAAATATCATGAAAATTGTTGAAAATTTCATTAAAATTTTGTAAAACTTTTATAAAAATCAGAAACATCATCGTCAAAAAAGTTCTAAAAAGTATTGACAATTTTTTTTATTTTTTAAAAATAATCTTAAAAATTGTTGGAAAAATTTTAGCTGGTTTTACGAAATTTTTGAGTATTTTATTAACTTTTTATCGTTTTTATAATATATTCGACAATTTTCATAGTCTTCTTATTTTTTTTTCTTAAAAGATTTTTATGAAAATTTTAACAACTTCTACGAGATTTTTGACGAATTTCATAAAAATTTTAACAATTACATTTTCGATAATTTTTTTTATTTGACATGATTTTTATGAAAATTTTAATAATTTTTCACAAGATTTTCCAGGATGTCAACTGAGTAGCAACAGCAGTGAAAATAGCAAAAAAGTGGTGAATTTTGACAAAATTTTAATTAAAGTAGTGCGGAAATGGAAAATTTTAATTTAATTTAATTTAACTCATCTAACCAATTGATGAATATTTCCTTTAAAATCCCCTCCTTGAGTCACTGTATGACTATATAATTATTGTTTTTTATAATCTCCAACTAGTTAGCTCAGCCAACTCACCGCTTCGTGGTCCAACCCCATTTGCTTGTTCTTCAAGCTTCACCCTCGAAACTTTGCCTATTAAAGCCTTCGCACTCGTACCCCTTTTGTGACAATTCGCTTCTCACATCACCACTAATTCTCCATATCTCCAACGTTTCGTGCCTCAGCACCTGCAAATCCCCTCCTGGGAACTCGCTTCATCTATCCCTGTCTATTTCTAACACTGCTGGGATTTTCTGAATATGTGTATTGTTTTTTTGTCTGTGTGTCATTTCCGTAACTGTGACATTTTCCTGATATTTCCAATTATTTACATCCCACCATTTTAAACATCCCACCTCCTCGAATCTCTCACCATTTTGAATCTCCCATACTTCAAAGCACCTAACACTTCTAACTTCCTACCACTTGAAACCTCCCACTACTCGAATCTCCCACACTTCAAACCACCTGTTACTTCCAACCTCCCACTACTCAAATCTCCCACATTTCAATCCACCTGCCACTTCCAACCTTCCATTACCAGTGTTGTTAGATGTCCGGATATATCCAGAATTACACTGAAATTCACTACTCGTTCCGGATGGAGGATACGAGGTCCATCTGGACATGAAATGTCCGGATTTTGACATTTAAGGCATCTTCAAAATTTTGATTTTTTTTCAAGTATTTTTTAATTGATCTGCATTTTTATAAGATTTTTAACAATAAATCAAGTATTTTTTTTTCAAAATTTTCTGCCTATTTTATTCGATATCGTGTAATAATGATGCTTTTTCCCCTTGAATTATGAATAAAAAAACGAGGTTATTTAAAATTTATCCCAAATATTCGATTAAAACTCAATTAAAAGCGACAAAATGGCTTAAAAAAGGGTTAAGGATTTTTTTTTCAAATCAATTTTGAACGATTCAGGAATTTTTCAAAGTATCAATATTCTTGTTTTATTAAATACAATCAACGCTTATTTGAAGTATTAATTACATTGTTTTGTCGGGAAATCGTTATCAAGTCAGGCAAAAATTACCTTTTTTTTTTGCTTGTTGCATTTTAAATGCTGGTTTTAATGCGTAGTCCCCCACACTTCAAACCATCCACCACTTCCAACCTTCTACCACTTCAAACCTACTACTACTTGAATCTCCCACCACTTCCAACCTCCCACTACTCAAATCCCTCACACTCCAAACCACCCACCACTTCCAACCAACCTTCTACCACTTCAAACCTCCTACTACTCGAATCTCCCACACTTCAAACCATACGCCACTTTCAATCTCCTATCACCTCTAAGCTCCTACTACTTGACCTTCCACCGATTTGGACCTCCCCCCACTTCACTTCTCTCACCACTTCAAACCTTCCGCTGTTTTAATTCCAACTTTTTCATTCCAAAAATTTTGCTGAAATTGATTTTTCAAAATGTTTGATTTTTCAGATTTTAATTTTTTTATATGCAATTTTTTTTCAATTTGGGCAGGCGCACCCCTTTCTTTGGCTTCCCTTTCACTTAGATAACTTTTAAATAGTCGACCCCAAAATGTTATCGTCGTGTCTGCAGTCTGTAGACATATCTAAAAGTCGTTAAAAAATTGAGATTATTTTTTTTCTTTTTTATATGTTCATTTTAACATAGAATATACTTTCATAATGACCTGATCCGTGGAAAACGTCACGAAAAAACGAGACTGAAACATCTAGCTGACTTCAGTCATTTTTTCAGACTTTCGATTTTTTGGACTTGGAAATTTTAAGAGATCACACTGACTTTTGGACATTCGGACTTTGAAGCAGCAACTTTTCGAAAATTGGATTATTTTTTTGTCATACGCATCGTTGAAAAACCTCGTTTTTTATTGAATAAAAATCCCCCTCCTCGAAACACAAAATTTTCGAATTTTAACTTTTTTCATAATTTTAAAAAATGGATTGTTTAGTCATGTTTCTTGATAAGTTTTTGAGTTTCAAACCGATCTTGATTCCAGTTATTTTTGGAGGAGGGTCTTCTGAAAGTTTTTTGAAAAGTAGCAAAAAGAGGTACATAGTGGAAATTATGATTTTTTAGGCGATTTAATTTAATTTTAGATGATATGAAAATTTTATCAATTTTTACCATGTTTGAACCACTTTTATGTATAATCTTAAATGTTGATGTACCTAGGTCTAAAAAGTCATCTAGGGTGATAAAATTTTGCAAGAACATTTTCTGACGCCCCTTCCCTACTTCCCCCCACCATAAGACATACCAATGTCAAAATTTTGCCATTCCTAGCCCTGCCTGACCCAATAATACTAATTTCAGTTCTGCACCGAGTCCAACGATGTCGTAGACAGTCGACATACTCCTACAAGGTTTATTGCTATCATTACATGATAAATATTTTATGCATTCGTCGCGTCACGCCTACGTTAACGACAACACCTTTAGTCACGTGTACTACGGCTCACATCGTCGAAAATTTCGATTTCAAGTTCAAGGTTTGTAATTCGTTTACGCGCCGAAACTCCTACGTAAGCGTAATTCGCGTAATGGAATCTTGGACCATTTTAACTTATTCGGCGCGAATACACTATCAACGGTAATGAAGTTCTTGATGTTTAACGATGCGAACACATATACGTACCTTTTAAACCACACCCGCTCGTCCTAATTTTAATTTCCTGCTCTTATGATTTCCCGTTCAATTTACTCGGGTTTCGCTTATATCTTCATCTAACGGCTTCCACTAAGTACAATCTCGTTTTATTTTACGCCACAATTTGACGTTCTACTCTTTCTATTGTCGTAGTGTGAAATTATACTCGATTCTGGCGTTTAAATATTCTATCCGCATCCGAGCGATTAAATACCATTTTCTTTATATAAAACCTTAGAACGCTTTTCACCTTTAAATGACTCTCGAAATACAAATTTCTTCAGCTATTCTTCGGCACGCCGGTCTACGTACAAAAATTCATCCCCCGATGCCTCCTCTACCCTGATAACGTCGTTATAAAAGTACGTTTGCCTCTTTTTCCTTTTTTTTGCCCGCGTTGACGCATCACGCTTTTTGCTCTGGCATCGAATTCCGCACGTCAATTGGTGCGCGATGCTGGAGCTGGAGGTCTTTTCCAATATATTACGAACGCGAGCAATATGATGAGCCAGAGCGCGAAGCAAAGCAGCGACAAATACGCGTCGTCGTAACCGCCTGCTCGCGTTTAAGTATAAAGTAATAAAGAGCGAAACGTCAAACGAGCTGGTATAATGCAGTAATTTTTTCGTCCTTTTTGAAAATTTGCACGTTATACGCCCCGAATTTAATCAAAGCTAATCCCATCGGGTTCGTGTATGTATACGTCTGTCCACTGGTATAATTAAATGCAGAGATTTTCGTTTAAAGGCGAAAGGAAACGGCAACGCAATTTAGGTGAAAATTTATATCCTCGAAACGTGTTTCACCAGCTACCTGTACCGGCGGCGTCCGTATCACAACAGATCTAAATTAATTTTAATTGCCCCCGGCGTTGGAAAATGTTTATTTAATGCTTCCTACCGACCTTAAAAAACATTTCAGATAATAGAAACGAATGGCTTTTTCTCATAACAGTATTTTTCGGGACTAATTTCGTGTACACATTACGCTTAGCCAGCCGCACACTGCCCGGCCCCGTTACTCTATGCATCTCTTTTCATTTCGTAAATCGTGGATCAACCGAATACGATAAAAACTCGCTCGGTTCTTTTTTTCTATTTGTGTATATCTGTATATAAATACTTAGGTATGTATTTAACGTCTACATACGAGTAGCAACTGGGGTGGATCGTTTTGCAACTGTTTTCCCAAAGTTGAATTGGGAGTGGTGCAAGAATTGTGTCTAGACCACGAAATGATCTGGTAAACAATTCGTGTTCTCGACTTGACCCATACTATTTCCTTATTTGACTATGTTCAAAAAATGTTGAAAAAGTTTCACTAGAAATTGCAGCATAGATTTTTTTGCTCAAAATACCATTAGGACCTATTTTTCACTGTATTGCCTTATTTTCAAACTTTAACTAAAAAATTGAGAAAAAAATGAATTTTCGGAAAATTATTTCTAAAGTAGTCTTGATACGAATATTTTTTATCCTAAAAAATTCCAACTGACTGTATTCTACCATTATCCATAATTTTCTCATTTATGAAAAATATTCGCACACTTTTTTATAAATGAAATAGGTAGCCAAAAAATGAAGATATCTCTCAGCAGGTAATAAATTATTGAAAATTAGGGGAGAAGGGGCCTGTAAAAAAAGTTGTCAAAAAATTAATTGTTTCAAGGTCTAATCAATTTATGATTTTTTTTTTAAATTATATTTTTTCTTGTTAATTTTTTGTGATTTCTGAAAATATGTTTTGGGGGGGGGGGGGGGGTCGGTGGTGAGGGAGGGGTATGTTTTATTCATATTGAAAAGTATTGTTAAAAATTCTGCAAAACTCCTATTTTTTGGTTTTCAGATTTTGTTAGACAGTCTGGATGTGGTTTATTTTGAGTTGGAAACGCATCTTAGAAAATTTTAGACTCCTAGTCAAAGACGGATGGAACTGTGAGTGCTCAGAATGAGGCCACTCTTGAAAAAAACGAGGTTTTCTGCCACTTTTGCATCGTAGTGCTACTTGCCTGGTACCTCGGTCATCACACTGAAAATTTTTCTATTTGAGTTTCTACACCTCCTTAGTCCATTGACCTCGAAATTGCTAACCATCACTTTTAACCCTCTACCAGGGGATTGAAATGTTGTAGATAGCTGGAAAAATCGAGATTTTTGAATTACAATAAATAAAATATCCTCTTCTTGGTACCAAAACTGGGCTTAAAAGGCCCTCACTAAATGCAAAAAAAATTTAGATTAAAAAAATGGAGAATTTTACTGTATGACGCGCTTTAATCATCATCTGTACCATAGATACAAATAAGATAAATACAATAATTATTTGAGGCGCCCCGGGGCTCCGATATTGAAGAGGATGCAGCTGATTAAAAGTAATCTATCGCAGCTACCTTGTTTATGAAAATATAAAACAATAACTCTTCAATTTTATAGTTCATGTGAAAAATAAAACTAAGCTTGAAAAATGTTCTCATCGTATAATTGTTTGTTGAAAAAGTTGATTCAATTGCTGATAATAATCGAAGGGAAATTGTTCATTTAAAAAACTGTAGGGGAAGCATCGAAGAAGTTTTCAAAGTTGAAATTTCACGTAGGTATTTTTAACTTGGAAGAAACTCGAAATTGAGCACTTATAATCCAGACACACGTCAATATATTCGAGAATCGTTGAAAGAAATAGCCAAAACATGACGAATAGAAGAGTTTATGATCTCCTGAAGAAACTCTCAAGAACTCGAGGTTTTTCTTTCGAAAATTGAAAAAAAAAACATGAAATAAAAAACACATTTTGAACTACGAGTAATTATTGTTTTTGAAAAATTATCAGTCGATGGTAAAATTATGAGAACGATCGTCCATCAGCTAATTTTGGTTTAATCGGATGAAACGATCAATTTTTGGCGAATCGCAGTTTCTAAAATAGCTAGAAAAAGTCGAAAAAAGTCTAATAAAATAGGTATTGAAACTAATTTTTTTCCAGAAAATTCACATCGTTTTGAACACCATAAATCAATTTTTTGGCCGAAAGGGGGGTACTACGATAAAAATGAATAAAAGCAAAATTGTAGGGTATAAAAATTCTTTTATCTAATAAACATAATTTAGTTTTTTCCTAGGGGTCAAGTTTTCGAGGTAAATTTACCCAAAAGTTGGAAAATTCAACTTCAATTTTTTTTTTAGTGGATATCTCACAACATTGACCACTTAGGAAAAAACTAATTGTTCTTAAGAGAAAGGAAATTTTATGCTCTACAATTTTGTTTCTATTCATTTTTTTCATTAAAAGCTTAGTTTCCTCAGAAAATCAATTTTTCAAGTCAATTGGTCATTTTATGTAACGGCAGGAGCTCTCTACAGTTCTATTTGCAGACGATCAGGCTGTATTAGCTGAAACAGAAGATGACCTGCAAAGATCGATATACCTATTGACAAAAACATCAGAAGCCTACGATATGAGGATATCAACAGAAAAAACGAAGACAATGGCTTTCATAGGAAAAGATCCAGTCAGAAGTAAAATTGTAATAAACGAGAAAATAATAGAACAGGTCAGCAGTTTTAAATACCTTGGAAATGATATCTCGTACCAAGGAGAAGT
>FIZU01060006.1:0-13641 GCA_900064475.1 Pseudococcus longispinus
GAATTAGTTTGGGTTCGGACTGTGTCGGATTCTGTCGTTTATATTCGAGAAGGTGAGTCCCGCCCATCACAGCTGATGTTTACCTCCAGTTAAAAATGTAGAATTTCTTTCATTATGATTTAGAACGTCGAACAGAACATTTCTCACAGAATGATTAATTTCCTGTTGTAATTTTTTTTTATGGAATATAATGTGCAAATTCGGTTCATGACTACACCCCTTGGGGTGTGGACAGATTATTAAATTTTTTAAATTAAAAAGTAATCATAAGCATCATTTGAAAGTTAATTTTATCCTCTTTCAAGCAAGTTATTATAAAAAATTTCCTAAATCGTTTTTTTCTCGAGTTCTATGAGAAAAAATTTTTAAATGTTGTTAAGAAACTGGGCAACCGAATACAAAAGGTACATTGTGACCATTACAACAATAAAAATCCCACGGGGCTACTCGATGAAAAACAGACCTCATTGTACATAAGTATATTTGTTTTTGAAAAAAAATTTACGCAATTGATTTAGAAAACTGATGAAAATACCATATAATTGAATCTTTGGGGAGAAAATCCCGTAGCTTATTAATTCTGGATGGTGATAAGTTGCAAATATTTGTCTTTCTCGTTTTGAAATTTCATTCGCCATTATATTCAGTTATATAGAAACATGAGAAGTCGAGCATGTAATTCGTTGATCATTTCTCATTTCTCACTCCGTCTGTTTGGCGCCGTTCTTGTTCAACAATCTATTAGGATTATTCAAATTTATACCATTAAGATACCTATCGAATAAAAATAAACATATCTAAAGAATGACGTTAAATTTTCAAATCTTGTAAAACGTTTCTTAAGATAATTGAAATATTTTCGTACTTAGTTATTTTCGTTATTCATTCGTCTATTTTGGGAGATTATTTTTTCATGCGTGGAAATTTCATATTAGGCGTTTTTCATCATCTAAATGGAAACGAATACGGAAGATACAAAATTACGAGAATTTATAAATGAAAAAGCGAAATGGAATTCGGCGTTTACTTTTATACCTACTACCTACAAATACGCAGGTACCTACGATGTTTTCTCAAAAACAAATGGTATAAAATTTCGAAATATTTTGTAATTTCGAACGTCGTATAAGTCGCCGGTTTCGTTGACTGATCGCTGTGACATTTGATATTTCAAAAAGATAAAGTACTCGGAGACGTAAATTGAAGAAGAAATTTTATTAAAACATTTTTGCGAGGGGTGTTTACTCGTTTTCAAGTTTTTATTTTTTTCGTATTTCCTCGAAATAACAAGGGCGCGGTGTGGTACTTAGTTTAACGGCATTGGAATTGTTTTGCAGTTTGAATTTGAAAATTTTCGTAGATTATTTCGACAAAAACACGTAGCTTGGAAGATATTTGCAGAAATATTCGTGTTTTCTTTTTTAATTTCGCTTCGCAATGTAACCTTGTTCGAGTTATAAAAGGAATGCGTAAAAAATTCATATAACAGTTTTATCTCATATGTTAGGGTTGTAGGAGTTAAAGAAAAACGATTTCTTCGGATTGAGAAACACAATTTGTTTTTTTGCTGATAGGAAACTTTTAAAATATTGCGTTAAATATCTCGAGGGATTTTTCTTTCTTTGCCTTTTTTTTCTTTCGTGTTACAACATTGATATTTTGTTTAAGATTTATCCGAATGTCAAATACATCTCAAGTGATACTTCAACTTGGAAAAAAAATACTAAAACTCAATTTCAAACTAAACTCCGACGACTCGAACTTGATACATATATTCTCGAAAAATAATTCATAATTAAAAAAACATGCTTTTGTCGAAACGAAAAAGTTTTGTTAATTTAAAATTAAATAGGTGAACTATACCTGAACCTACAGAGGTAGAAAATATCACGCTCGTTATTAATAAACTCCAAGTCGTCGAAAAAGAAGCCGAATAGAGAGTTTCGATTCCGTATCCCCTGAAAAATGAAAATATCGCAGAATAGAAATATCTCCAAGTGATAGCGATATTTTTAATTTATACAAAATCCTGTATTATTTTTCCTTATTCGAATTATAGCACTTTTATCAGCCCTTCCGGCAATTTTTTCCCCCTCTTATTGAGGAAATTCGTTCGTTTATTTAATACGAATAAAAAATTTCAACTTTTGCCCCATACAATACAAGCTGCAAAAGAAAGTCGAAAATAAATCACTTAACGTTGAATAGCTAGGTATTTCCAAATTAGTGAAAATGCCGTGTTTCCGAGATCATTAAGCAAAAGTCACATTATCCTCTTTTTATATTTTCCCACCACTTTTACCCTTTTTTTTTTTTTCACAAAAATCTTTCGTGTAATTTCCTGGAATGTAGAAAAGCCCCGGTAATTTCCTGCTCATTTTCGAAAAAGTTTTTTTTTTCGAAGCATCTCGTGAAGTGAACCAAAGCAATGTTTTACGCATCACTGAGTTTCGGATGACAAAAGAGTAAACAATGGTGGAGGGAATAGAGACCTATCATTTTTACACGGATGATGTCTTTTATTGTGTTACCTACCTGCGATGAAAAGTATTTTAATATTTTAACGCCATTATATGACTCAACCTTCGGTGTAATCGTCGAGGTTTGTATATCTACGTTTTTCCACTGTGAAAATGGTTTCGAAGGGAGTTTGGCATAGGTAGCCTATCTGTTATTCGTAAACACGTCGGTATCGATGCCGAAATTTAATGGAGAAAAAAATAATTCAAAATGTCAAATTTGCTTTTATCCGAGTCAAATGAGTCGAGATGTTTTTGTATTTTAGTTCTTTTTTTTATCCCAAGTGTAAATTCATATTTCCTTTGGGTTCGGTGATGGAAAACTGAAAGTGAAAAGCGAAGCAGCGAAACCAAAAATGATATCGTTTCAGTTTTCCAAAAATTTAATGTTGTCAATTTGGTTTCTAGCTTCAACAGACCTTGAATGGATTTTACTTGGATAGATTGAGGGGTTGGTTGTAAAAACTACCATAGTAAAAAATTTGAAAAATCTTTTTATTTCAGTTTCTAAATGTAAATTTTACGAGAAAAATGATGATGACATTTATTTTGCAAAAAAACAAATCCTTCGTCTTTTTTTAAGATAAGTCTCAAAAGCAACCTTATTTTAAAAAAACTAGTTTTTCAATTTATCAGGTTGGGAGGGGTATAAAAATGAATTAGATATTATATAACTCGTACATACCAACGTAATAGGTACAAAGGATTTGGAGAATATCTACCACTTATATTTTACAATTTAGATCTCTCAAAACTTTTTGAGTACCTACTAATGTTGTTTCATTCTCCTATAAAATTGCATTTTTTTAATCTATGATTGTTTTTACAACCAACTCCTCAATTTCTACTAAACGTAGAGGGGAAAGAAACACCTTGCCTTCTCATAAGGACAAAAATGAATTTTCATTCCAAAAAATTTAATTCGAGGTGGAACATTTAAGAGAGTACCGATGCTAAATTTTTTAGAAAATTTGAAGATTTTTGCATTTTGTGTCACAAAAATAGGAAAATTTTGAAGTGATTTTGAAGAGATTTTCAGAAAATATACTTTGAAGAAATCTTCAAGAGATTTTTGAAGGAATAAATTTTGAAGAGAATTTGAAGAAATCTTGATCTAAATGGGACCTTGAAGAGATTTTGAAGAGATGAATTTTGAAGATATTTTCAGGAGATTGAAAATTTTAAAGATATCTTGAAGATATCCTGAAGGAATTCTGAAGAGGTTAATCTTGAAGAGAATTTGAAGAGGGTTTGAAGAGATAAAAATATTTTGAGGAGATCTTGAAAAGACCTTGAAGATGTTGAAAAGATTTTAAAGTGGTCTTGAAGAGATTTTGAAGCGACCTTAAAAGGATTTTGAAAGGAATTTTGAAGAGATCTAAATGGGACCTTGAAGAGATTTTGAGGAGATAAATTTTGAAGAGATTTTCAGGAGATTGAAAATTTTGAAGATATCTTGAAGAGACCTTAATGAGATTTCGAAAAGATCTCGAAGATATTTTGAAGAGATAAATTTTGAAGAGAATTTGAAGTGATTTTGAAGAAATAAAATATTTTGAAGAAATAAAATATTTTGAAGAAATCTTGAAGAGACCATAAAGAAATTTTGAAGAGATCGTGAAGAGATTGATAATTTTGATAATATCTTGAAGACTTCTTGAAGAGATTTTGCAGAGATAAATTTTGAAGAGATCTTGAAGGGATTTTGAAAAGATTTTGAAGAGATTGAAAATTTTGAAGATATCTTGAAGGTATATTCCTCGTTCTTGTCAGTGTGGCTCTGAAATTCATTTCTATTTTTAGTTATATTCTGCAACTTTTGTATTTTCAATCTAATTGATTTATGCTTCTGAAAAAACAGAAATTTAAAATATAATTAATAAATAAATAAATAAATAAATACATATATACATACATACATAATTACATACATAATACAAAAAAAAAATCTGAAAACTGATGATTCAAAACTGAAAATCGAAAATGAAAAAAAATGAAATTTAAAACTTATACTTACCTATTATTTGAGATGAATAATGCACATGTTGCCTATCTCGATTACTTAAGGGGCAAATTTCTTTTTTAAAAAAAATTGAATCAAAACCCATTTTTAATCATAAGAATGAGTATAGTGGTTTAAAAATTGAACAAATTTTCATATCAAGATTTTTTGTCCAAAATCAAAATTGAAGGGCTATAAAAATGATTTGAAAAAAAAAATTCTTTAAAAAATTCAAAAGCAGGAGTGTATAATACTTTGGAAAATCAGCAATTTTAGTTATGTTCATTTTTCGCCATAAATCTCAATCGAAAACTTCTGCTTTTTAATGTGTTGCTACTCGCAAAATATGACAGACAGGTAAAATTCATTCAACCTATTTTGTAGTAAAAAAAATTTCCTTCGAATTCGATCTCTTGAGAATTTTTCCCAACTTTGAAATTAAAGGAGCTGCAACACCTTGAAAATTTTCAGAGATCATAGTTCCTTCAATTTGGAAGACAGACTAAATTCTCTATAGATGAAATTTGTAGGAAACTTTTTTTGCTACAAAATAGGTTGGATGAAGTTTACCTATTTGTCGTGTTTTGTGAGCAGTATCGCGTCGAAAATCAGCATCAGCAAACCTTGGAACATTTATTCACTTTGAATTGTTGCATTATAAGGAAAAATATTTGGAACCTCCAACGAAACATTACGGTAGATTCTTGAACCTGTATTTATTTTCAACAATCATATCAAGTGAACTAATTTTTTTATTTGCAAAATAGTTGAAATTTTTCGTTCAAAATAAAGAAGAGAAATAACCGCATTTTTAAATCCAAAAGCATTCTGGCATTTTTCGTTACTTTATTTTACGAATGAGTGTACTAAAGGCAATGGACGGTAACACAGGGGTAAACTGTTGTAGCGGAGGAAACAGCAGTAGGTCGGAGGGATATGATACCATTGAAGTGAAAAAGGGACTTGAAAATACTTTCAAATTCGGTCGCGAGCGTTTTATTAAAAACAAAAAATTACGTTCGGATGTTTTGTATTTAAGTTAAAAAATAGCCTCGTTTTAATAAAGTGACGCGAAGTTTTGTACTTAATTTGAAAAGCACCGCATCGCCGCAAATCATTTATCATTCAAAGATGAGTAACCGCATTAAAAAGCCAAAGCTTTCGAGTATTTTTGTTTTAGAAAAACTTTTCGCGCACGAACAATAAATGATTTAGGGGCGAGTTCAAAATGCTTTAATCGTTTTTCTGCGAACGTTGCAAAATAACGCGGAATGAGTTCGACTTGATTTACATATTTAATAAGAAATCGGAAGGTTATTGTTAGAAAAAGCAGATTTGCATTTCAAAATGGACAAAACGGCGCGATAATTAGTTTCGATGCGAGATTTTTTTTCCTCTCTATTTTCCAACGAAGAAAATTTCCAGTCGGAAAAAAGTACCGTACGTTTGCGCTGAAGTAAGAATACCAATTTTGTAAATTGAACGAACGCTTATTTTGTGTAGCGTTTACCAAGATGAGAAAAATTATCGCGAATTATAAGTATTACATTCGTACAAAACTAGAAACTTCTGGTATTCATTTCATTAAAATAATTTGTTTAACTTGACGCTGGTATTTTTTAAAAATTCATCGCGTTTACGAATACTTAACAAGATTTTAGAAATAAACCGAAAATTATGCTAATAGCATTAGTTAATGCGTGCCTTTAAAAAAAATCCTATTAACATTTTCGCGTTGAATGAAGTAAAAAGTTCAGCTAATTGGGGCTGTTGCTTAATAACTCGGGGGAAATTTCTGGCCCCTTCTTAATTTCGTAAAAAAGCTCAGATATAAAGATTGTGTGTTTTGTTGAAACTTAAAAGTTTTTTTTTCCTTGGCTGTTTAAGCAGATGACAATGAAGATGTTTGTTCATTTCCGCTGCTCAAATTGGACTGAAATTTATGGATTTTGTGGAATTAACAGTATTTTTTGTATCGTGTAGTAAGATGATATATGCCTTTGAAAGTTACCAGTGATTTTTTTAGCTCTTATTTTTCTTTGGGGAAAAAACTTTAATGAATTAGTACTCTCTGCTGTCCATTTATAAGTGTCTACGAACAATTTTAATTTTTTTTTCAAACGTGTACTAAAGTAGTCTGAAGTAAACATTCTCACCAACGATCTGGCGGACGCTATTAAAAATCATTTACTTAACATTTGTCTTCATTTCGGTAACGTTTTGTACTTTTTCCCAATATCTAATTGAATTGTGATTCGTGGGAACCAAAACATTTTGAAAACGACCGTACGTATAAACGTAAAATAAAAAGTAGTAGCCCAATAAAGCAGCGATAAAGAAACAATTACACGTAATTAATTGCCTCTACTATTTTTCTGGACCGGGCACGTGAACAAGTGCGAGTATTTGTTCTGAAAAGAGGGTATTGCCATCACAGTAAGTCGTGGAGAGAGTAAGGAGATTGAATATATGTGTATTTTGAAATTCTGAAAGCCCCCCCCCCCCTGTTCTGGAGTTGAGAAAATTGTCTTTTTCTTGATACATATTAAAGGTTAAATTACGAGTATGTATATTTTTTGAGTTTTGAGAACAATGGAAAGAAAAAATTGGCATATATTCACGATTTCCCTGATATTTTTTTTGTTCAAATTTTGCAGAATATTTTAACATGTAACATCTTAAGAAAATTTTATCAGCTCGAGTTTAATAAAAATTTATAACATTTTTCAGGTTTCAATGAGTTGAGCAACTTTTAAATATTTTGGTTTATTTGAAAATTAATTCAATGCTCCTTATAGCCCACGAGTGATTAGTCGGTGCCTTGCTGAAAACCGAGGTCAAGTACGCTGCCACGGGCTCGTTTTCTAGCGACGAACTAAGCAATCCCTCAGGGACAATACCCAACTAAGAGTTGCGATTTGTAATGGAATTTTTCGAAAAATATTTCAAAACATTAATGCTCTCGTTTGTTCAAAATTAGAAATACTTCTTATTTTAAAGAAATTTTTCCTTTTTTTTACTGTCTTTCTGTTGGGGGGTTGAGCCCCCTTGGGCACGTTGCTGCCTTCGGCATTTTAAATTTATCGACCAAAACTATACGGTTAGATTTCATAAGTAGAGTTCAATAATTTGGTGAAGACGGAAAACTCGGTTCAAAAAGTAGGTGAACAGCGATGAGTAAATTATACGTTTTAATTGAATTCGAACCACTTGTTGCTGATGTTATCTACAAGTACAAAATCAAACGGTTGCACAGATGACCTGAAAAATTATTTCTGCTCAATCGCAGATACGTACGTAGTATGTGGTTATCAGAAAACTAAATTTTGTGAACCGTGAAATTACGGTAGGAAGAAATTAATTATGTGTATAGGTATGTGTGTAAGTGATTAGTAAATATGTACGAGTGTAATTACATATTTGGTAACTGAAGTGTTTGAAATCGACGAATTTAGGTAATGTTTACATGTACCTGTTTGGTGAAGAGAAAATTAATCAAAAAAATTAAATTTTAGCACATTTTCATCCCCTATAAAAAATCGTGGGGATAAAAGGGTTGTTCGTGTGATGAAAAAAGTCGGCGCTTCGTACTTCCCCGCCCTAGACCAGGGTCTATAATGGTTATTCTATTCGCATTTATTTAACAGAAGGCTTCTCGTCTCCCCGCCTCCCGAAAAATCACAAACTCGAAGTACAAAGAATGGAAAACGAATAATAAAATTAAAATCAAAAGATGATAAATAAATTGCATACTCGGTTTGCCGTAAATACGAATTTTTTTGAAAAGATCCTAACGTAGACTAAATGTAACATGAAAATTATGTTTAAATCTTGAAATGAACTGATGAAAATTTTACCTCGCGATTCAATGATACGTATCTCCCCCCCCCCCACCTCTCCCCTAATCATACTTGAAATTTCGAAATTTTGCAAAAATTATTGAGAAGCATAAAATTGGTCTAAATTCTATTACTCCATGAAATATTAAAATCGAAACACTTTTATGCCTCATCATGGGGGGGGGGGGGATGAAATGATTTATTATTTGGGGGGGGGGGGGTTGAAATGATTTATTATTTGAAGTGACTGCGAGTATTCTGCAAAATTATCGTAAATAATTATAATCTTTATTAATTTTTTCTCGTTTTTTTTTTTTTTTAAATTGAGTCTACTCGTAGCTCTTTTACGTCTCGTCTTTGAAATCTGAAATTTATTTAAAACCATCTCGTGTTAAGAGAAAGCGCCTTGAGAAATCGAAAAAATTTAATTTCTTCAATTGACATGTACGTCTTATTGATTGAGGAGGTGGGTGGGGGGTGTCAGTCTAAAAATTGGGCATCACGAAAAACCATTCACATTATTTTACAATTTTTTGTATGATTTCAAGTCCAAAAAACCATTTGAAATCTGAAAAAATTTTCAAGTCCAGAAAAACTAAAATCGCCTGATAAAATGTCTGAAAAAATCAGCGTAATCTTTGAACTTTTCTAAGTCTAAAAATTCAGCGGAATTCTGAAAAATTTTTCAAATTCAATAAAGTCGGAAAAATGTCTAAAAGTCAGCGTGAAGGAATTTCGTGTCGTTTTTCGTAGGTTTGGCCATTGCAAAAGCATATCCAATGCTAAAAATTATACTTCAAATCAAAAAATTCTCAATTTAGAGTTGAAAAAATTAAAGAAAACAGCATTTCGAGTCGGGAAAATCAGAAAAAATTCCATTCGTGTCGTTCATTTTTTCAATTTTACATTCCAGTTCCTGGAATTAATGATCTCTCGACCACTTATGTGTTTATCCAAGGAAATCATGAAAATTCAGAAAAGATTAACATTTGAAGTTTTGCTATAAAAATTTTCAATTTTTCACAATCCTTACCTCCGAACTATGTTTTACCTTGAAGGGAAATGCCAACTTTGAATTAGAAAAACTGATAATGGAAAAATATTGGAAATCATTGAATTACATTTGATAAAGTTTTTCTGAAATAATTTCCTCGACTTTTCAACAAAATGGCACAAATTCGGATAACAATAGGTTTTTTAAAAACATTTTCATGACATTTTGATAAAAAGGCATTATTCAAATTTTTTTTAAATCACTTAATACTTATTATTGGAACAAATGATAATATGGTTTGAATTACGATTCGATGACTTTTTGCTGGAATCTCAGAAGATTCTAGTTGATGATTTTTTGTTGAAACCTCAAACTGGTATAGATAGGAGTAGGGGGTCAAAAATTGAAGTGTGATATTCTTAGGCCTTGAAAGTAACATTTTGGATAATTTTGGATCAAAGGTTCAAAGGCTAATTTCACTATTTTATATCATTTTAATTAAAGTAAGATGATGTTTTTTTCACCCAATAAGTATTATTAATGTGCAGGGAGTTCCGGTAGCAGTGCACTGGTTTCAAACTAGAGATGTAGCTAACCAAACTATACAAATGTATGCGTGTTTCCCGATCCCAGGATTTGAAGGGGCAAGGTTATGCACTAGTCCTGGCAGATGTTTCAAAACGTCATAACTCCGCTGATAAAATTGATGGACATTTTTTTTGAAACTTTCTTGCAAAACTTTTCAAGATCTTCAAAATGAGTTATATTCATATTTTGTCTAACTCTAAAGTTGAAGGAGCCACAATGATTTGAAAATTTGTAGACTTCATAACTCCTTCAATTTCCAGGTTCTGCAACATTTTGTAAGAGTCAATTTTTGTTGAGCTTTTTGAACTCTACCAAATGAGCTGATAATTTTTAGCATAACTCTGAAATTGAAGGAGCTACAATCATTAAAAAATAAAGTGGCATTATTTTCTCAAAATTCAATTTTTTCTTTTCAAATTTTTTTCAAAATGGTCTCTCATGTTCTCAATTTTGGAGTTGGGCAAAAAATTATTAGCTCATTTTGTGGAGCTTAACAAGACCAACAAAAAATGTCTCTTACAAAATTTTGCATAATTTGAAAATTGAAGGCGTTATGAAGCCTACAAATTTCAAATCACTGTAGCTCCTTCAATTTTAGAGTTAGGGAAAACATAAATAAAACTCATTTTGCAGAACTTGAGAAGTTCTACAAGAAAGTTTGAAAAAAAATTCCTATCTATATTATCAGCGAAGTTACGACGTTTTGAAACATCTACCAGGACTATAGCATTACCTTGCCCCTTTAAATCCGGGGGGTTGGCAAGCATGCAAACACTCATGTAGCATGGATAGCGGCATTTCAGTTTTGAAGGTGGTGCACTGCTATCAGAACACCCTGTATTTGTATTCATGTTAAAAATGATAGTTTGTGGGTTTGAAGAAGATTTAAAGCCTTAAACCGACCTCAAGCTGATGCTTCATTGTGATTACGAATATTTCAATTACTCATTTTGTATCTGCTTTTTTGTTAGAGTATATATTTTACATTTTTATGTAATTATACTTACAGATACTTACATTTATACCTAATGTAAATTGAATTTTGTTTTGTTTTCAGAATGTGTCCATATTGGTAATATTAATTTATAGTTGGAGAGTAAACGAGAATTCGAAAAATTACACACAATTGGATGACGTATATTACGGTGAGTCCGCAAATTCTATAAACTATTAACTGACAATTTAACGACACCTCATACATTTTAATGTAATTCAACGTGGAAATTTTCGCATCGATATTCGATGAAAATAACTCTCAAAAAAAAATCGAATTAAAAAATAAAACGCAATAACGAGTAGGTACGCTTCAGCCATACAAAAGAACTCCGACATCTTGTTTTCAACGATACGATAGGGCACGAAGACGAAACGTCTTGAAAAGATTAAAAATACGGTAACAACTTCGTTTAAATGATTTCCGCGTAATAACTTTAATAAAAATTAAAATCTCGCTGACTAAACGAACTAAGTGCAAAGGTCGCTGATTGCCTAAAAAGCATTAGAACTTTAGAAATTTCCAGTTGAAACGACGTTTACAACGTTTCCTTTCAAGCTTTTGAAACCGTATGTCACATATTTTCCTTTTAAAGCGGTTCAAATGTCAGCGTGTTATTGCTACGAGTACCGCTTAATGCAATCACCAGCTCTTTAAGGAAAAGTCGCTTTTCTTGTAACTACTAACAAGGGGATTCAATCTGCATGGCAGATTCTTGTAAAACTATTTTCTACTTTACTTGTTTCCTTAATAGCTGTTTCTATATAAAACCTTAAAAATGAGTTCGGGCGAACGTGCTATGACTTAATGAGGTGTTGCGAAAAACAAATTAACTTGTTGACTAGTATGTGGGTCGAATAGAAGCAGCAGGAGCGTGCTCTTCTCATCTCGGCGTTCCGATCCCAGCCTGGGCCGTTGTGTTACGCTCTAATGGATGAATTGAAATTGCCAACTGATAGGAGAAGTTTTCATTAATAGAAGATTGCAAAAATGAAAAATTATTGTTCGCGTTGCTCGCGTATCCGGCCATTTGGATGGAATAAAAATCTGCCTGCGGATTGTATAGATATATACGAGTTTATTTTACTGGTATCTTTTATAAATCGTATAGATATACGATTGTTTATGTACGAATTGATTTATTCCAGGTGTCCAGATCGCTTACGTTGCCATTGTTACTGTTCATATGTTCAATATATGCCTTTCGTTGTTATTACTTTATGCAGTATTAAAGGTGAGTTATTTTTAACTTTTTTCTACCCTATTAAAAAGTATTTTTTGAAAATTTAATTAACGTGAAATAATTAATGGAAAAAGTTAAATTAGGATGAAAATTTTCGAAATATTTTTCAAAAGTCGTGTTCGGCGTGCAAAGTAGGCAGTTCGCTAGGTACCTAGAGCTACCTATATCGTCGATATAAGCCGCGCTATTCACGGCTAAATTATCGTTGCGGTTTTAAAACCCACGAGATCGTAACGCCGGGGGTCGTTCTCGTTTCACACCCTTGGCTTAAAATCCGATGCTAATCCACGTCAAAATTTTCGATCAGGAATCGTTGCAGAAGGGAAATTAGCGTAGTGTTGAGTACCTACCGTACGAATTCGGTACCGGAATACAAGGAACACTATACAATTCTCATTTCGAGAACCGATAGAATAAACGCCACTATAGAGAATTTAAACCGCCTTTAAGTAGATTTTTTACATAGCTAAAGTAGTGCTCGTATGCCACCATATAAGGTTGAAATATACGTGACCGAATCATTACTTTGTTCCCTAGACGGTCGTTTAACTACATTAAGAATGTAATATAAGCTAGTGGAAACGCGTTATTACCGCACGAAATGAGCAATAGTACGTGCGATATTACCATGCTAAATGCAGCTGAGCGGCGAATTTGAAAAATATTATTTTCAACTTGGTTTTTCATTTCCGCCAACTCTTCGACGAGCGACGATGTCAGTATACGTACGAGTACGAGTATATAGCTACCTATGGTAGAGACAAAACGGTTTTTTTGCTCCGTATAAGACTAGACCACAGCATATGAGAAAAAAAATATCGTCGGTGTTTTCCAAATGGAGAAGTGTTGGGTATATGTTTGGAGTTGGGTATTTTTTTTTTTTTGTATACACTAGCGACAGCAGCCGCCGCCGGTGGGTTTTTATTAGAAAACTTTCGTGTTGCATGGTGCAACTTTTGAGCTTACCGAGATGAAATAACGTTTGGGTTTTTTTGGTTTATTTATGCCAGAAATTGCCTGTTTATTTACATAGGTAATATGTAGCTACGTGAATGGGGTTGTTGTAAAGTGCGATTTTCGATTATGGGAGAATTGGTGTTTTGGAATCAGATTTTATTGTTGGAAAGTTTATATGAATGGAAATGGCGAAGGAAGTGTTGATTTGATTTAGGATTTATTTTCATTCGAAGATCAATTTGCAATACTTTATATATGTAGTTATGTATTCGAGTTTATACTTAACCTAATCACGAGATTTGATCGAAATTAGTTATGAAAAGTTGATATATGTAGACTAGTAAATAATCTGTCCACGCCCCAAGGGGTGAAGTCATGAACAGAATTTTCACATTACATTCCATAAAAAAAATTACAACTGGAAACTAATCAATTTGAACATGACTCACAAAATTAATAACCCGCGAAAAATGTTTTGTTCGACGTTCCAAATCGTAATGAAAGA
>FIZU01060017.1:0-12257 GCA_900064475.1 Pseudococcus longispinus
AGGTATTACACTTTGAAGTCTTAAAACTCAAATTTCAGTACGAAAGAAGATTCGAAAAAAATTTTAAAAATTTCCAGAGATGACCCTAGGTATGGTCCATCATACCTGCAAGTTTGAAAAAATTCGGTTGAGAATTTCAGAATACAAAAATTTATAAGAAAAATCGGCATTTCGGGTGATATGAGGGGTTAGGGGTCGAGTTTTCAGACCATAAAGATCAACTACCACTAGAAAGTTCGAAAATCCCAGCCAAGGGCCGATTCTCCATTTTTATCTGACTATGCTCTTTCAGCTTTTGATTTCATTTTTCTTCAACATTTTCGCTCGGTTTCAATATTTTTAAAAATTCATCTACGAAGGCTGTCCTAGATAAGGTGAGACCAAGTCTCCTGGCAATTTTTTTAGCTCAACGAAAAAAAGTTGAAAACCCCAAAGAATTGTTTTAACAATTGTTGTCTGGTAGTAATCAAGTATCTTTATCGAAATAGACATGCATCCATACGATCATGTCCCTTGTCTAGGGTCTTCGAGGACTCCTTGAGAGGCAGCGCGATAAAAAAACACCAATTCCACAGCCTGCCGAAAAGTTCTCGAAGACTTTAGACAAGAGGCAAGATCGTACGAATGCCTGCCCACTTCGAAAAATATGTTCGATTACCACCAGAGAACAATTCCAAATAATTTTTTTTTGATCGGTTAAAAAAATTGGAGGGGTCTACGTATGTACTTTTTTTCATACAGCTGTACAGCAGCGAGTTTTTCTCTAAACTCTTCCCAATGGCCTCAATCAATTGGTATTGAACCAAACTTTAATTTTGTTTGGTTTTCAATTTTCAAAATAGTGTTGCCTCGATACAGGAGACCTAGTCTCACCTTCTCTGGGACAGCCTTTGTACTTTCAGCATTTAGCTCTACCACATTCCGAGCCAGCGAATCAAAACTTTGTGTGATGAATTTCCTACTCGAAATTAACTATTGTTGTGAATTTAGTCGAAATCCGAGGTATTTTTTTGACATGTTTTAATAGGTATTTTTGTAAGTTAATTATGCGTGCTTTTTTTGGTTCGTTTCGCTGACGTCAATATTGGAAAAACTTAGATTTGACGTAACTTGTCAATCTACGTGTAATCTCTGGACTGTGGTTTGGGATCGACGTTGGTTGATTGGTCGTCGCATGATCGAAAATCCGACAGGGAGAGTAGTGGCACGATGAAAATGCGGAAATTTTTCTCTAAAATAATAGCTACTCTATTCGGAATTTTATTCTAAAGAGAAGGATGTTGTTTCCCTTTCGCATTTAAAAAATCCCCGGAGAGGTTGAAAAAAAAAACGACTTTCTCCCTCTTTCTGCTGACTCCTATGTTTCGAAACCTGTACGCGAGTTGGTGTCTGCGAGTGCAGGGCGTCCTGGTATGGATTTTATCATGAAGTGCTCTTTGTTGGCTACGCTTTTCGCTTCCCTCGGTATATGCCTGTTCGCATTTTATTCGACGGTCTCGGCGGCGTAGATATAAAGTAAATATCGCGAGCATATTTTATTCGACGACCGAGCGAAAAAAAAATAGCTGCGACGACGCCTACGACCCAAATGGAGAAAAATTTTCACGTATATTCTCGATTATTATAACAATTTTCTCATCTCTTTGGCGTACGTTTGTGTGCTCGTGTTGCTAGCAGAGTACGGAGTTTTTACATGACCCTCCTCTTTGGCCCTCTCTCGATGTAGATGTTTGTTGTGTGTGCGCCTTTGCGTAGGTGGGTATTTGGGCTATTAATCATTCAAAAACCAAAGGCTTCGGGTTCGCGAGCGCGTTACTGATGCGCGAATATTTAAAAGTTTATTCGTCGTCGCCGCTGCGCTGCTTTTTGGCTCGGTTATTACGAGCTATTTGAACGAGTGACCTCGACTCCCATATATCACAGGAAAAATCCTCCTCGTTTTAGCGCTATTTAAAAGGTCTCCTGTTCCATTTTTTTTCACTCTACGTGCAGGAATTCGTTTTCATTTCGAATGATATATACTCGTACTCGTGCAGTGGTGTATGCGAGTGTAAGAGTATTTGTAAATAGGATACCACGTCCGAGCATCGATAACGACTAGACGAAGGAAAATTTCCGATGGCGTCATTCGTTCACCCATCTTGATCAGCTTCAGCAACAGCAGAAGGAAAACCGAGGCCGAATTTCGTAAACGAATGCTGGCAAGATGACGAGTGAAGAAGAAAAGCGACCGACACATTTTGTGAGAAATTTTCATCCTGCCCTCGCCACATTCGTCAGCCTACCCAAGTTTCGCCTTGTAATAAATGAAGCCTGTCGTGGTAGCAATTAAAACTGTACCGACGACGATTTTCAGACGTTTTTCGAGATGAGAAGGAAGTTTTCTAGGCGGATGGTTGCGAAGGCATGGCACGACGACGTGAGTGAAGAGCCGGAGCGTTGAGCGAATGAGTGCTGCTCGTATGTGTGCAAAATGAACAAAAACCTTTCTATTTTCTGCTCGATAGGTCCTACGAGAGCGGAAGGCAGGGCATTTCGCTCGTGTCGACGTTAATTTTGTTATGATAAGTGTACGCGAGCGAAGAGAAGACATTTACGAGATGATTTGTGTTTGCCCTCTTATCCGCACCGCAAAAGATGGCATTTGCTCGGTTCATTTGCGGTGAGGCGCGTATACGATACTCGTAGGTAAGCCTACGTACGCGTCGAATAAGGTCTCGACTTGGCACTGTGTAGGAGCAGCAGATACCGCAGCAGGAGCCGAACGACGATAATTTATAATTTCAAAGACAGGCCTTTTTGTTGGTCGTGCAAAGGAACGAGAGAAGAAGCGACGATCGGCGGCGGTTTTGTTCGTAGATGACGCGTCGTATACTTTAGAAAACATCTTGCGATGGTGGGTATTTCGAGACCGTCTCTGGCATCGAAACGGGCAGCGTGTTTTAAAGTTTTGGTACCTGGTGTTGTTTTTTTCCACGGAGAGTGTGTTTGTGTTAATGTTGTAAACGGAGAATACCGCCTTTTTGTTGCATTTGATACGAGGTCGAATGGCCTTTGAAGTGTGGAAAGCGTGTTGCTATGTTGTAACGTGGTTTTTGCGGTTAGCTGATAAGGTTGTTTGCGAGGAGTGAAGGAAAATTACGGAGAAAGGATGGTGAATCATTTTCAAAGCATGGTTCGTCGGAGTTGAATTGTACGTAAGGCTTGGGATCGATGTTCAGTTGTTTGGCACGTAGAATATATTTACAATGTATTAGTTTTTAGTGAAATCGTACGCTTATCATCATTTGAGATCATTTGCGGGTAAAATTTGTCGAAAATCGAATCATTCGCGAATGCCATTCACGACCCAGTCAGTTTTGAACGATATTCATCATGACTAAATAGTTCTCGAAGGAAATTTATTCATGATAGAATGACTCGTGAACGATATTTGTAGTCGAATCACTTTTAACGATATTCATCAGTGACAGAATTGAACCATTCTTATTCATAAACGAATCGTTCGCGAACGAAATTCATTTAAAACCGAACTATTCGCAAATAACATTTATGATAAAATCACTTTCGAACGATATTCATGACCGAATCACTTGCAAACAATATAGATGGACTAAATCACCCATAAATGATCCCGAATCATGACTAAATTCGTTCCTGAACGAAAGAATGAATCATTCAAGAACGAAATATATTGAAAATCGAATCATTCACGAATCATATTCAAGACCAAATCACTTGTGAACGATATTTATCAACTGAATCATGAACGAATCGTTCGCGAACGAAATGAATTGGAAATCGAATCGTTCGTGAACGAAATGAATTGGAAATCGAATCATTCGTGAACAAAATCAATTGGAAATCGAATCATTTGTGAACGATATTCATCAACCAAAATCACCCTCAAACGATTCTGAATCATGACTAAATCGTTCATAACCGCAGCATTCGCGAACGACGTTCATGACTAAATCACTTTCGAACGATTTTCATTCATGAACGAAAATCACCTGTGAACGATATCGATCGCCTGATTCATGAACGAATCGTTTGCGAACGAAATCTATAGGAAATCGAATCATTCGAGAACGATAATCATGACCAAATCATACACAAACGATTTTGATAGATTAAATCATTCATTAACGATTCTAAATCAAGAATAAGTTATTTATGAACGATTCATTCATGACCGAATCATTCGCGAACGAAATCAATTGGAAATCGAATCATTTGCGAACGATATTCATGAACAAAAATCATCCAAAAACGATTCTGAATCGTGACTGAATCGTTCATGAGCAATATTCATTCATTAGTGAATCATTCATAACCAAATCATTCGCGAACGACGTTCATTCGCGAACGACGTTCATTCATGAACGAAAGAAAGAATCATTCGCGAATCATATTCAAAACCAAATCACCTATGAACCAAATTGATCATATGATTCATGAGCAAATCGTTAACGAACGAAATCAATAGAAAATCGAATCATTCGCGAACGATGATCATGACCAAATTATACACATACGATTTCGATCGACTAAACCATTCATAAACGATTCTGAATCATGACTGGATTGTTAATGAACGATTCATTCATGACCGAATCTTTCCGAACGACGTTTATGATTAAATCACTTTCGAACGATTTCCATTCATGAACGAAAATCACCTGTGAACGATATTGATCGACTAAATCATGACCGAATCGTTCGCGAACGAAATCAATTGGAAATCGAATCATTTTCGAACGATATTCATGACTAAAAATCACCCAAAAACGAAAAAGAACCATGACCGAATCGTTCTCGATCGATATACATTCATGATTGGATCATTCGTAACCGAATCATTCGCGAACGACATTCATGACTAAATCACTTTCGAACGATTTTCATTCATGAACGAATCTTATTCGCGAACAAAATCTATTGAAAATTGATTCATTCACGAACCATATTCGAGACCAAATCACTTTTGTGAACGATATTGATCTACTCCATTTTGACCGAATCGTTCGCGAACGAAATTCATTGAAAATCAAATCATTCGTGAACAATTTTTAATGACCAAATTTTTTTGCAATGATATTCATTCATGGCTAAATCGTTCGCGAACGAAACCAATTGTGAATGGATGATTCGCGAATGGTATTTCTGATCAAATCGCTTTTAAACGATATTCATTCGTGACTGAAACATTGATCGACCAAATCATGTTCGAATCGTTCGCGAACGAAATTCATTGAAAATCAAATCATTCGCGAATGAGTTTTACGACAAAAGTTCAATAATTCGTTCAAGAAAATGAATCGTTCACGAACGACACTATCCATAAGTGAATCATGCTCAAGCAACGTTATTCGTTCTTCGTTGATGAATCATTCGCGAACGATACGACGGACTGATCATGAATGTCGTTCGAGTTGATTTACCAACAATGCTGAAAATTGTGATATATTGTAATGAATCGTTCGCGAATGATTCGTGGCTCCAAAATGATTCATTCAACATGCATATGAATGGAAAATATCGTTCATATTGAATTTATTGAATAGATACGCTTTCGATGATTTGATTTTCGTCGAATATTCGAAGAACCTGATGTCCCTGAAAGTCGTTCGCGACCGAATCACTCCAAAAATGAACTATATCGAATGTCACTGAGAATATTGCTATCGGTTATGCGTTATTTACAGTCTGAAAATAAATTGCGAATGGTTTCATCGCAGATATAATAATTTACCTTATCAAACACCAGATTTATTTTGAAAAAGGTTCGAACACGGATGATAATAATTAATGATAAACCAACGTTGCTCGAATTCCGAAGCTTACGACGTTTCGTCGACGAATCGTCTCGTCTGTCGGGCAAATTTAGAAAAATGTATCCGATCAGTTGACGCCTTTAAATACCCAAATCAATTCAATCGCGCGAAAAATATCATCGTCGTAATGAGGGAGTTATTTTGTTTATCGTAATTCGAATGCCCATCGAAATACAGCTTTTAACAGGAGTACTTAGGAGCAAATATACCTACACGCGAAGGTATAAATAATAATTAAATTACCGAAAATACTCGAAGAAAGAATCGTATCGCTCGCTTATCACGGCAACCCTCGAGGCATCACGCGCCCCACCGCTGCGCCAGAATATCATACTACTAAAGGGTAGTTACGCACGTACCTGCGGGAACGTGGCGTATATACAGCGAACGTCGACCAACCAATGGAGGAAAGGGCCAGCACGAAGGTGCGGAGGCGGCTTTATAATTTAATTTTTGTAATGGTTTTTCCGCGGAGAACCGCGTACAGAATTAGTAATATTACGAGCCGCGAATTCGTATCGAGCGTTGCGGACGAACGGGACGGACGCAGCGGTGGAGGTCGACAGGGTTGATGGCACAGGGCGGCAAATGTTACGTTACGGTATCAGCATAGTGCTCGTACCATATCGCCTACGCCTCCATCCACCTTCCTCCTACATCGACCAAGTAATTCGCTATTATTATTGCATACAGCTGGTCGGTCAGCCGGACGGACTTAACGATACAAGCCGCAGCGGCCATTAGCATTTCACGCACGTTGCTTGTACCGCCAGGCAAGGCATAGGCCTGCCAAGACTTTGAAGAGTATCCTATCGTGCTTCGAAGAGACGAGAGAGCATGGTTTCGACGATAAGAGCTCGGTGGTGGTCATTTGCTCGCCCAGAAGAGAGGAAAAACTCGACGAAGTGGAAATACGTATACAACAAATAACGTCGACGATGACGACAACGCCGCCATCATACTCATACCGGCGTGAAGCAAAAACTACACGTCGTGGATCTGCGTTGTTATTTACGTTTATTAATTCCATCCCTGCTCAGCTCCATCCATCCGCATCAACTCGAATTAACTATACGCGGTAAACGAACGTGAAAAGGCCACCGAACGTATAAGTTTTCGGTGGCAGGGACGCCGAAGCCGAAACCGACGCCAGCCTATCTAAATGAGTTATATTCTAAGCGGAAAAAAGCAGGGTATACTTCCTAAAAGAAAATTTTGGCGAAAAGTTCATCAAAAATTGCCCTTAGGAGATGAGCAGAGGGAAATTTTAGGAGTGGAAACGCTCTTATTTTGGTATATAAAAGGCTAGGAGAATGTTTGGCATCATTTCTATATGATTTGGCCCATTTGAACTCGAATTTGTCGTTAGTTTCACGATTGAAAGTAGGGAAGTGGTACAGTTGTGAAATTTGTGTCGTGAAAATGATCAATTTTTGAGAAAACAGAAATAATATCACAATTTTTCACTTCTTTGTGCCCTGTAGGGTAATCAATTGTGTCAAAAAACAAGTCTTCAGCATAATTCGAACCACGAAGTTAGTATCCAGATAGAAAGTAATGAATTCTCGAAATTATCAAAAGCCATGGAAGTCATGGATTTCAAAAAGGGGTCGTAAAGTCATGCAAAAGTCATATTATGCGAAAAAATTACGAGATCATAGATAAGTCGTGAATTTTTTACTTTTTATTGGGCAAAACTCAGATTGGCTTATAATTAGTTTGAATTTTTTTCGTTTTTCGTTTTTTTTTTTTTTTTTTTTAAAAAAGTGTTGAAATTTTTTTCTCGTAGGGTATCTAAACGGGTGCTGAAAGTCGTAAAAGTACTGAAAAAGTGCTGGATTTTGCTCAAAAGTTATCCCTTTTTACTTTAAAATTTATTGAAAGTTCATTTTTTTCAATAAATTATTTTGAAGAAACAGCTTTTGAATGTAATTTTTATGCAAAAATTTTCGCTCTGGCTCAATAATTAATTGATATTTTTTATATTTTCACTTAAAATCACATTTTTTTACCCCCGCCCCCCCTCCCACAATGAATGACTGTCCAATTACGTCATTGAAAAATCCAGCTTATTCCATTATTTTAAATTTTTCTCTCAGATTTGAAAATTGATAGACCTTGATGCTCGATGACGCATTATTCGTACCTACACGTCAAAAAATACTTAAAAAATGACAAAAAAGTGCGGAAGATGCCAAAAAATTACAAAACAGTCGAAATATGACACTTTTAATACCCTTATCGAGAATTTCTATGATTTTTTTTCGATTTTAATGATGTTTTTAATGGTTTTTATGCAAATATCAACAATTTCCACTATTTTTGTCATTAGTTTGCGATTTTTTGACCACTTTTATTATATTTTGACCGATTTTCGTGACAGTTTAAATCATTTTTACAAGATTTTCAACCATTTTCATATTTTTTGTTAGTTTTTACAAAACTTTTAATAATCTGTTTGGAAATTTCAAGTGAAAACCGTCATAAAAATCTTGTAAAAAATCGTCAAAATGATCAAAAAAAATCCACTCTTCAAGCAGACATATTGGTACATGGATTGGATTTGTCTTTTTAAAATTCATAAGTTTTCAAAAGTCTGACAAAATGTTTCCGACATTTCCGTACTAATCATGAAGCTATAAAACATAGGATATGATTTCGCTCATTGGATTTTTCAAGTCCCTAAAATCGTGATATTTTAATTTTTTTTGAAATTTTCCAAGTCCAAAAAGTCATTTGAATTTTGAAAAATTTATCAAGTTCAAAAAAGTCAGGCAAAATATCTAAAAGTCGTTGTAACGGATTTTCGTAAGTGAATTACGTTATGAAATTTTGTTGAAAAATTTTCGAAATCCAATTCCATGCACAAAAAGTCAGTGAAATCTGAACATTTTTCCAAATTCAAAAAAGTCTGACAAAATATCAAAAAGTTAGTCTTAGGTAAAAAGCTGACTGACAAAATGTTTGATTTGGACTTTCTCGAAATTTTTCAAGTCCATGAAGTTGAAATTTTCTGAGTCCAAAAAAGTCTGTCATCAAGGAATTTCGTGATGGAATTTATGGGCACGAAAAATGAAAAGTATACAATATTCAAATTCTCCCCCCCCCCCCTTCAAGACATATTCATGTCAAAAAATGTTTTAAAAATGATTTTGATTTTCTTTCTCTTAAATTTGAAAATTGTTGGACCTCTATGCTTGATGACACGTCTATACGTCAAAAAATTGGTCCAAACGTCAAGGAATTTCGTGATTGAATTATATGGACACGAAAAATGGCCTCCCCTTCCCCAACAGACATATCCTTTGTTATTTATTCTAGAAATCTGAAAAAATGTTTTGAAAATGGTTTTGATTTTCTTTCTCTCAATTTGTTGGACCTCGATGCTTGGTGACACATCTACACGTCAACAAAATTTAGTCCAAACCGGTCCGTTAGAAAAGGTTGACGAACTCTTACAAATGTTTTTTCAAAAATATTCTAATGTACTGTGCGTAGATTATGAGGGGGGGGGGGGGAGGTTAGCTTGTAAATGTGAGAAACATCCTCCTGAAGATGATACAAAATTATGGGGGGGGGGGGGTAGGTTAGCTTGTAAATGTGAGAAACATCCTCCTGAAGATGATACAAAATTCTGAGAATAAGTACTGAATTTTTATTTGGAAACCCAGTAATGAGGATATTACTCTCATATAAAAATAATAAAAAAATTCGGGGGCATCAGCATTTGAACAAAATGTAAAAAAGGTCATGGAAAATGCATGGAAAAATCATGGATTTCCAAATTCAAAGTTAGTTTCCAGATAGCAAGCAGGGAATTCTCATAATTATTGAATGTGCATAGCGTATGCCGTATAATGACCGGTTTGTGCTCAAATCGACAGAATTTCTTCATTTTCCGAAGAACAGCTCTTCCTCACTTCGAGGTAGAAAAAAAATTATAGAATAAAAAATGTCTGATTTTCAACGTTCTGCAACTTTTGTTCGAAACTTTTTTTCGTATCGTCGATTCAGCAAATTTTTTCATCCGGGTGTCCCCAAAAAAATTACGTTGCAATAGAAAATTACGATACGAAAAAAAACTTGAAACAAAAGTTGTAGAATATTAAAAATTCATAATTTTTTGTTCTACAATTTTTTTCATATTCTGCAGTGGTGAGAAGCCATTTTTCTTAGAAGTTAGGAATTTGTGCATATAGTGAACGCATGAATTTTTACGAAAATTTGCCATTTTCTAAGACACAAATTTTACGATTGTGCCACTTCTCTAATTTCAATCGGGCTAGTGATGGCGGATTCGAGTTCAGGAGGGTCGAATTGTATGGAAATGATACCAAACATACCCCTACCCCTTTATGTGCGGAAATAGGGGTATTTCCATTCCTAAAACCCCCTCCTGCTCACCTCCTAAGGGCAATTTTTGATGATCCCCTTCCTCAAAACAACTGAATGTCATTTGTGTTTTAAAAAAGAAATATGCCTGTGCTAAACTGCTTAGACCATTACTCACTGTTCGTTGTGATGGTAGATTTCAAGCTACTCGTACTTACCCCCGACCATCCGCGAGGAAGGAAATTCGACCAATTCTCCAGTCTTATGTAAAACAAGCCGGCGCTCATTATGAACACCCAAGCAGCGAAATTGATCACATTCAGCACGTTGTTAAATATCAAGCTTTTCTTCACGCCTAACGCCAGCACAACCATCATTAACAACGTTATGGTAAACGCCAGCACATCTGGCGTGTGACCTGCGAACAAAAAAAAAAACAACCGGAGAACGATAAAAGCGCGCACAAAATTAAGCTCTGGCAAAGTTTAAACGAATGAAAATATAAAGTCGAATTTGTGTAGGTAGCTTTGGGGCAGGTAGGTACCTGCAGTAGTGTTTCGTATGTACGTATATACGTAAAAGTGTGTTGTGTACTCGTCGTATTATTAAGTAAATGAAAAAACAATGAAGATATATGTCACGTTGTCGCCAACCCTTTGGGAAGGGTAATGGGGGTTCTCCTTATACCAGCATCGTTGTTGTCACTAACGCTATCCCAAGTGCTAAATTTGTATACGTGTGTTACCTGCTGTTGTGTATATTGTGTTTCGTTTTCGTTCGGTCAAAAGGGTTATAAGTTTTACAACCACTCGCGTTGCGGTCGAATTTCTAAATTGAACGTGCGAATACGAGGCTGAGAAAGGTTGGTCGTGTAAAACGGTGTATTGTGTGTCTGTTTACCGAGTTACCTATACTCTGCGAGCAGCAACGTATTGCGTAGAATGTAGGTATTGCTACAAGGGCTCGAGTGGATGAAGTGTACGAGATGTTTGAAATTAATACCGATTGTAATGGCATTCTATTGTAACAAATTTAGCTCGATTTATTCGACAGAATGGTATTTTAATTAATGGCGCTGATGGGTGCACAAGCGTAACAAGTATTTCGTGAAATGCTCGCGGTGATTATTACCTACAAAATGTTACGCGCGAAGGAGGAGAGTAGATTTGGTTGCGAACGAGAAATGAATTATTACCGTGTATTTAATTGTTGATAAAATCGATAGGTACGACTTGAGCTGAACAAATGAACTTGAAAATTTGAAATTTGATTGATTTAGAGAGTGGAATTAAGTGGAATTTTCTTCGGGTATGTTTTTTTGGGTGGTGAGAGAGTGATGTAGTTGATAAGCTTGAAACGAAACTATCAAACCTGCTTCTTATTTCGTCAAAGTGTCAATTTATTGTTTATTAATTGGCGAAGGGAAAAAGAAAATACATTGTTTGGAAACAGATCCAATTAACAAAATAACGAATAAAAGTCCGTTTTGATTAATGAATCATTATTTTCCTCTTTTTTTTTCCGTGAAAAATCGTAAAAGCGATTACAATGTTATCCCGAGTATTCTTAACAACACCGCGAAAAATTTCTTCGATGTTTAGTTCCAGTCATGGATCAGGTTTTAAAAAAAACGAGAATTTCTGCGCCAGGAGCAGTATTTTCTTAGAAAAAAAGATGCATTCGAAATTGTTATTCGTAAACAATTTGACGTGAATTGAGCATTGGTGTATGTAGAATCTATTTAAGACAATATTCAAAGATTTTTGGAAAACTTTGGAAAAAACCTTGTGACAATTCACCAGCCACTCCCAATGGACCAATTTTTTCAAAACTATTTCTTTTTACGTGTATGTACATTAGGGTGGAGCGCGAAAAAAAACATACCTCAGATTTTGACCAAATTCAAGGGGGTGGTTCATATTTATATGGGGACGAACCATAAAAAATTTTAGACCCCTAGCTTATACGGAGACGGAGCTAGGGGGCTTCAAAGTGGGGTAACTTTCGAAAAAAACGTGGTTATTGGCCATTTTTGGGTAGTGCCACCTTCGTGGCATACCCAGCACAGCCTCAAAAAGTTGCGATTTT
>FIZU01060018.1:0-13935 GCA_900064475.1 Pseudococcus longispinus
TGAGCAAAATCAGAGGACCCAAGGTCAAAACGCGACCGAATTGACATGGAATGACCCTGTTATATCCATACACCACTGGTGCATCCATACACCACTGACGTATACATACGCCACATGACGTATCCTTACATCGATGGTGTATCCATATCCCCTGGTGTGTGTGTGTGTGTGTGTGTGTGTGTGTGTGTGTATATCCTTACGATGTATCCATCTATACTGGTTTGAGAGTTCATCGATCAGCCTCGATCAAGGGTGATCGGCAATGATCGAGTGGCGTTAGGTTTTTTCTGACCCAGTACTGATTTGAAATGTCATCGATTTTATAATAATTATACCTATTATGGTGATAGACCCAGCAGATTTACATTCAAAAAACATTTTTTTTTTAGATTCATTTGGAATCCTACACTCACGAAGATGATCCGAAATAAAGGTCACTTACCTCGTAAGCTTTCAGCTTTCTCATTCCATCGCTTGTTGAACTTTCAACAAGACTTGGGCCATTTATATGCGTTATAGAATGGCAAGAGTAGTAAATCTTTTCATGAGAAACTAAGCGTGGCGTGGAATTACACAGAGAAGTTAATTTCAAACAAGTGCTAAGAATTAAGAAGGCGGTATTCGGCGTCGGTGGTGGCGAAACTTGCGTAAGTTTGGGTAAAGAGAGTACATGAAGGTTGAGAAAAGATAGAGAGAGAGCGAGCTGCACCGTCATGAATTTTCCATAAGCATTTCAACGAACGCGAACGTCGAGAAAATATCTCCCTCCTCCGCCTTTCTCTCACTTTCGCGCTTACTCCAACCAAACAGCGAAGAATGTTGTCGCGAGCGCTAACCCTTCGTCTTCTTACGAGCTTATTTATTATTTAAAATTGGAAAATCCTTCTCGGCCGCAACATTAATCTAAAATTTTACCAAATTCTGTTCAGCAGAATGTTTGTGTATAATGGAAATTTCTCTAATAGATAACAACGCAGTACGTCACGCTGCTACCATTACGCCGCCCTATCGGTATGTTTGATTAAATACTCAGCAGACGTATTTTTTTGCTTTTTAAACTGAATACCTACTTCGTTTCGAAGGTTGATATAGGATTTTCTACTAATTCGAGGTTATGTTTTCCAACAGCTATGCCACGTGTCAGTCAATTTTCTTCATCTTGAGGTTGGCAGCATTGTTGAAAAATAATTGCATAGGTATTCAAATTCTATCACATTGATGTACGTATGAGTATCTCTAATTGCTCCTTCAACTATTCCATAACATATTTTCCACGAACCATACTACGTTTTGGTGAGTTTTTATTTTCTTAAGGTTGGCAGTATTGTTGAAAACCAATGACTTGGTCAAATTCTACAATCTCATTTTAGGGAAAAGGAAAAAATTGGCTTCAAAAGAGACGAAAATACATACAACCTCAGAAAAATTTTTGCGTCAAGAAATTTATCTTGGATGCATTGTTTGGATTTAGAAACTTTCAAAGATTCTCTTACGACATATCTCGACCATCTCCATATGTTTTCCACGCGTCAGAACGTGTTTGTGAATTTTTATTTTTGTGAAGTTGACAGCATTGAGAAAAATTAATTACACATTCGATTTCTACTACCTCAATACACCCCATTTTGTCCTTTCTTTGAAAAAAATAAGAAAAATTAAAAATTTGGCCTTCAAAAAATACGCTATGCTACCTGAATGATGTAAAAAACAAAAGAAAAAAATGATTAAAAAATTCTGCCTTCAAAAATACAATATGCTGCCCCAATGACATAAAAATCTAAAAAAAAAAATTGAAAAAAAGAAGAAATTTGCTTTCAAAAAAATTAGATATGCAACCTCTTCGACATGAAAAGGAAAAAAGATAAGAAATCAAAAAATTAAAAATTCTGCCTTCAAAAGATTCGATTATGCAACGGTGTTAAAAGTTCAATCAAAACTTCACTCTATATGTCTAATCTAGTATTCTTAGCTCTGTGCCATCAAACTTTGAATCCACAGACCAAAAAATCTTGGATCGGACATATGGAGGTGAGTTTTGAATGAATTATAGACACAGTTGCATATCCAGTATTTTTGAAGGCAGAACTTTATTTTCTTTAAATTAATTTGTCTTTACATTTTTCTCGTATTTTATATTGTTGAAGTTGCATATCGTATAATTTGAAGGCAGATTTTTTTTTTTTTTTTCATTTTTATTAGATCATTGCGTAATTAGCAGCATTCTTCATTGATCTTTGTCTCGAAGATGCTGCGCTTGAGTACTTTGCAGTATTGCTTATTGATCTTTGCGTAGGTGGTGCTGCGCATGAGTAATTTGCAACATTGCTCATTGGCTTTGCGTCGGAGGTGCAACGTAAGAAATGCTATGCGCGAGTAATTTGCAGCATTGCTCATTGATCGTTGCATAGTTGGCGCTGCGTTATCAACTCAAATTTTAAAGTTTAGTTAGAAACGTTGCCGAATTACTCATTCGTCAAAGTGAATATGATTGCATATTTAGCAAGTTTTCAGGGAGAATTTTTTGTCATTTTAATCGAATTGTTCATTTTTGAGACTATAAAAGGCACAACTGAATAGCAACACAGGTAGTTAGAGGGTTTCTTCCAATTTTCTTCATTTTTCATGTTAATGAGTTTGCATACCTATTGTGTTTGAGGAGTAGGATTTTAATTTTTTTTTTAAATTTTTCCTGCTCAAATTTGAATAAGCCATCGGTCGGTTTTCAACGAAACTGAATAAAACATTAGGTTTTTTTTCAGCATCATAGTATAAATGATCATGACACATCTTTTTACCCATTCATGGGTTTGACTGTAAAGAGGACGAATGAAAAGTAAATGAAAAGTCATTTTAGATATCATGTATTTTACATTCGCTAAATTATTTACAAAGTAGGTAGTTAACAATTAAGTACATCTTTCTTTTGCCATATCGTTGGTAAAAAAAATAAAATGTTCAAAGAACAACATCTAAAATCTACGTTAGACGCGGAATGGAAAATTTGGGAGGGGCTGTTGAAATTTCTAAAGAAATTTTATAACGCATAAATACAAATGGAAATACGAAAGGTAAAAGGCACAATATACAAAAGAATAAGGTGTTGGAAATATAACAAAAAAAAAGTGACGTAACAATTATATTTACACGAAACCCATTCTGAAATTTGATTCAGCTTCCAACATTACAAAAAATATAATAATACACACATTCGTTTAGAATTTCTCTCATTTCGGAAAAATTCCCATACACCCGCGATAATTTCTACGTATACATTGAAAGATTTATTTACCTATGTGGGTGTCATCGAATCAGATGACAAAAAACAAATCAATTTGGTAATTAAAAAGACAAATTCGTACTTTACAAATTACATATTTACGTCGTGACAGTATAAAAAAAGTACAATATTCGATTACGAAAAAAATAACGCTTTTTTTTTAGCCTCCAGTTGCATCATGTCGTCCATTGGCCTAGATAATCGATCGAGGGCGGAGGTAGTACCTTTGGTGGCGGTTCAGTGTCCTACGTCGAGGGCATCGTCGTACTTGAAATGAAAATACCTATTGAGCTTATTTCTCCGATCACCTGATTAAGATCACAAGTAGGGCAAACATGGTAATCCACGACCTGGTCATCAATTTGGTGCTAGCGCCGAGTTCGCCGTGTTGCATAGCCGCCGGATGTTCACCTGTGCAACATTTTCAAAGAAAAAAACAAAAATTAAGTCAATTGAATTTTTAATTTGGCAGACGAATCGCGTAATATGAAGAGGCTTTGAAGTATTGATCGATGCCGGTGTCCACTCCTCACCCCCTCTTGGCTCTGTACAATATGGTTTACGTCTCAATTCGATCTTCGGTAGCTTTGCTCAACAATACTTCAAATCGAACGCGATTCGTCGTACCGTGTTTTTTTTTCGGTAATAAACAAAACGAGAAAATATTAATCGAATGTGCCTCTCACCGTTTAAAACGTGCACGAAAACGCTGGCCGGATTCGCGTTCGACGGCAGACACGTGTAGTTTCCCGAATCAGCCAAACTAGCCTTGGTTACTAGTAGTTTGCTAGTAGTGCCGGCTTCGGTTTTTTCCGTTTCCAAGCTAATTCCGCCTCTGGACGATTCGAAATCTACTATCGTATTGCCTTGGTACCATACCACAGAACCGGGAGGCGAAGAATGAACGTTAACCGAACACGTCAGACTAATCGTACTGCCTTTCTTCACGTATACGTCCTCGGCGCCCAAGATCATCGCCTGAGCAGCTGCACGTTACATAAACAGAACGAAAAAAATACAGATTTAAAATTTGATTTTTTTAAATGGTCAAGTGGGGGGGGGAGAAGAGGGTCAATGAGGAGTTGAAAGCAAGTATTATATAATTGTTAGTGATGATTTTCTGGCGTGTTTAACCTCAACCCTCAAACTTCAACCTTGAACAATCAATTTCAAACAGTCATTCAAGGGAAGAGGGGAGTCCTTGCGAAATAGATGCACTCTTCAAGCAGACATTTTGGTACATGGATAAGTCTTTTTAAAATTTATAAGTTTTCAAAAGCAGAACAGAAAGTTTTAAAAGTTATACAGAGTAGCAAAATTTCCTGTCTCAAAAATTTTCCTCGACTTTTAGATTATTTACTGAGACATCATAACATTTTATTAGACTTCAGGTATAAATTATGAGAATCTGATTTTTTCTTTTTTTTAATTTTATACGCGTTTTTAAAAGATTAAAAAAATGTAAAATGTTATCAATATTCTATGCTTTTGCCATGACCAAACCTACAAAAAAGGTAACGAAATTCGATTACATTGACTTTTAGACATCTTCTGAGACTTTTTTGAAATTGGAAAATTTTTCAGATTTGTACTGACTTTTTGTTCTTGGAATTGAACTTCGAAAACTTTTCAACAAAATTTCGTTACGAAATTCACTCACAAAAATACGATTTGCGGACTTTTAGATATTTGTCAGACTTTTGTGGACTTGGAAAATTTTTCAGAATTCAAATGACTTTTTGAACTTGGAAAATTTCAAAAAAATTTCAAATATTTCGTTTTTGGCATTTCGTTTTTTGATTTTGGAAAAATAACACAATTTAAATGCTGAACGAAATATTATAAAACTATAAGCAAATTACATTTTATCACTTTTCTTGACTTGACTCCAATTTTCTAAACTTTTTAAATCTGACTTTTTGAATTTCGAAAAGTAGGAGTTCTCGATTCATTAAACAAACACGATAGGTCTTCATATAATACATGAAAAAAAACAAAAAAACGATTTACCCCCTCCCCTTCCCCGGAAAATCATATCATATCTTTTATAATTTTATGGATTCTTAGGTAGTACGGAAATGGCGAGGATTTTTCTACATTTTGAGTTTTCTGAAAATTTGTATGAATGAAAAAAAAAATCAATCCTTCATAATCAAAAATATCTAAAAGTAAAATTTTGAAACAATATAAATTTTTCTAAGCCCAAACAGTCAAGAATTTCTGAAATTTTCTAATCTAAAAAGTCAATTCGTTACTTGGCAAAACATAGGCCTATGTTTTCAAAAGTCTAACAAACAATGGAAAAGTTTAAAAAAAGTGACGAAAATTTAGGCAAAAATTTGGCCAAAAAAATGGATGCACAAATTTTCAGGATGTCCCCCAGCCATAGGACATATCCATGTCAAAAAATCATTTTGGAATGTACTTTCCATCAATGGTACCACACAATTGGGTTACAAGGTCGATAAACCAATCTCAGTAAAATTGTTACCTTTCTCATTTTTCAAACAGGGGCATAAAGTCCCAGTAAAATTGCATATTTTTTGGCTAATGTAGACAGCTGACTTGTATTTTATCATTTTAGAAGTTTTAAAGTAATAAATGATAGTGAAAAACAAATTATCAAAATGTTTTTTAGTGCACTCTGCTCGTAAAATGTTTCCACTCTTATTTTAAAAAGAATAACACTTCTATGGGAAAGTTCAACTTTTCAATAGAACCGGAGAATGCTGATTTTCAAATTTTTTATGACATTTTGAAAAAGTTTTGCTATATTTTACACAATTTTATCAAATTTTCATCAATTTTTTCATCCTTGATAATCTCACTGAAATATTTCCAAAAAAATGAAAATGAGGACTATGACTCAAAATAATCAAGTCAAGTAGGTGGCAACAAAACTCACTAGAGTGGCTCTTATTTTGATAATTTTCAAATTTTTTTCGTGAACCCACTCAATCGATTACAAATAGGAAGAAAATGATACTATAATTTTTGTTTTTTCTTCTAACTCAATTTTTGTGGTGACGCGAGCTCCCCCATTTTTGAAAAAATAAACAAATTTACTAAAGGTTTTAAAATTTTTAGGTAAAATGATCACAAAGTAGGTATTTTTACACAAGATCATTTTCGACGATTTTTTATTTTTACTCCTATTTTTATGGGACATTTTTTCTATCTTTGCCTTCATTTTCAGCAACTTCCATTTTCCACTTGTTTTCGCCACTTTTTGAAAAATTCGCAAGCGTACGACAACAATAAAAAAAATGGTAAAAATGGTCTTTTAGGATGAAATAGGGTGAGTTGATACCATTTTACTTAATTACAATATATTTTTTTAGATTTAAAAAAAAAATTCGAATAACAAAAAAAAATTAAAAAATGACATTTTTAATGCCCTATAAAAGAAGAAAAGAAAGATCGTTGAAAATAGGTATATCTCCCTATTTCGAGCTCTGGAACTCCGAATCTCATAATTTTGGAATGATCATCCCATTTCTCTATGACCTAGCAATAACAGCTCAGCCCTGTCCAACTATGAGTACATCACCATCACACCCCCTCTCACTTCCTCACATAGATCTCTTCTAATATCTTGACAGTCGCTTTGCTTCAAATTGAAACGAACAATTCTGAATATAAAGCTTTCGCATTTACCATGCACAATTCATAAAATTCAGCTACACAACTTCCACTAAGAACACTACGAGTGGAAAAATTGCAACATCTTACCACTTATCCCCTACCACAAAAAAGGTCCATCTCTAGCATCTTGCCAATTTAATAATATTTATCAATCATAAATAAATTAACCAACAAAACCTCGTAATTCTCATTGAATAATTAACGCCAATAATTTATGCATAGGTGTGTAAAAGTTGCAGGGCGGAAGAAATAGGACAACGGCGAGACGTGATGTGGTGCAGGCGAAGACAAAAACATTAAATACCTCGACTCGACACAGACATCTTTGCGAAGGACAAAATGACAACGTGCAGACAAACCTTTGAGACGAAAATGAAATAAAATTAACCCAATTAGCATATTTTACGACGAATCGTATCCAAAAAAACAGCGAATAGAAAAGATAGGATAGAAAAATGTCGCATATTTAAAATTTGTTTAATTAAGAGTGCAAAATGTGGTAAAGAAGGCAACAAAAATACCGGGGATTTTGTTATAGATACAGTATTTTTGATACATACGAACGATTGAATTTCAAACATCGGAGATTAAATCATTACCAGGCAAACGCTTTTCTGCGTGTACCGAAATAATGAATTAAGTTGTCTGCGATTTGAGAAACGCAACATTTGCAACGACAAGGTCGTTTCGACGTTAATTAAATCGAATTAAAACTAGAAACGATTTAGTTCATGCTTAAGTAAAGGTCGATTAATAATTTGTATCGCACCCCAAACATAGGTACCTACTTAGAATTATGCAATTTACGCTTACGCCAATTTATTTCACCAATACATTCAAATGAACTGGTTCATGTTGAAATATCTGGTCAATTATGCCGATTCATTAAACATGAAGTTCTCACAATCATCATTAAAACTACTTCGTGAAAGCAAACTCTTCAATATACATAAAATTACTGAACCGGTTTCTCATGGTAAAAATTCTCAAAACCGAATAAGCAAATCAAAAATCCAATAAACCGGTTTCTACATGATAAAAATATCAAATCAACAAGCTAAAAAGCGCAATTACGTATCAATCACACATTTTGATTTCGATCTAATGCGATCATTTAGACGAAACATATTTTCAGACCAATTAACCGGTTTCATTGTTATCAATTACAGTATTTAAAGTTCTCACTAGGATAATTTTACAGACAAAATGAAACCGATAAAAACCGGTTTCCACAATACCAAACCGGTTTACCAATTGATACTTGATATAAGAGGCTATTTTTGAGATCAATGGATTGAATGGACGTTGTCAGAATTAACAATTTACAGCATTTTAAATCTTGGCACTCATTTTCAAAATGATATGAAATCTTTGATAGAACTGGTTTCACCAAAAAATTTTTCCAATTCGGTTTCACATTATTGTGAACGTAATAGAAAATCGCTCAAATTACTTGTTCATTAAAACCAATTGTAAAACTTATCTAAAACTGGTTTTATTACGAATCATTTAGTTCTATTTAAACCGGTTTCCAAAATCAAAATTATCATATCGAAATTATCAAACGGTCATCTTTCCTCATACAGGTAATTTGAAAAGAGCTGGATTCTCAAATATTCCATGCAGAACCGGTTTTAAGCACCATCTTTCTATTTTTTTTTAAATTTGATGAAACCAGTTCTGCGAATTATACCGAACACGGCTCTAAAACTAGTTTTATAGGGGATAACCTCAAATCTATCTGACTCAAAATCATCAACATCAGGGTCGAATATATTCTATTCTTCAAAACCGGTTCTTCATGAAATCAGTTCCGCGAATTATACCAAAAACTGTTCTAAACCCGGTTTCATACGTGTTATTCTCAAATGTATCTGATTCAAAATCATCAAAATTTAATTCGAATATATTTTATACTTCAAACTAGTTCTTTAACACTTCGCATAGAGTTTTAGAACCGGTTTCATGATGCAGCCAAGATCACAGAAATGTAAATAAGAAAGGACAATGAATTTGTTCTTCAAAAATATCTCTCTTGATTCATCTCTCAACACTTTTCATAATTCTCTAAACCGGTTTTGAATTCAGTTCATATCTTATTTATCGAAAAAAATTGAAATTTCTCTGTTCAAATACCGCTGAAACCAGTTTCCTCCCCAGGATGTCTAACAAAATCTTCTGAGCCAAATTCATGACTTTTTTCGTGACCTTTTTTTAATGCAGTTTTCTAGAAAATGGCACCCCCTCTATTAAAAACAATTTTTTACTGTGTAAAAAAATTGAAATACTTAATGGAAAAAATTTTAATATTTTTTCTTTATAAATTTCGTTTTTTGGAAGTCAATTTCGAGCTGAAATCATAACTTTTTCATGACTTCCATGACCCACCTTCCAAAATGATGACTTTTCATGACTTCATGATCTGCTAGACACCCTCCTCTCCCTTTTATCATGGTACTTCACAAAACCAACATACCGCACATCTGGAGCAATATCATAATACTGCTTATTTCAAAAAAAAAATTATTTCTGGACGATCAAACAAATTTTGAAAACCTCAAAATTTCCATTTTTCAAAAATATCAATGTTTTAATTCACAAATGATTTTGTTCCATCAGTTATCAATTTATGAAAAGTTTTTTTGAGATGTAACATTTCTGGGGAATTTTCATCGTTTTAAATTAAACGTATGAAACATTGACACTACAACTATCTATTTTCATGATTTTTCCAAACTTTTCGACTCGATAGAAGTTTTTAAAGCCCCGGAACCCTTTCCTGGGAATATTTCGACCCTAAACCTGCAAAACAACCCATTTGAGGCGATGGGAGTGGGTGAATATAAATTTTAAAGGTATGACAAACTATGTTTTTTGATCTCTCAATTCTGTTTTTGATGTCATTTCACCAAAACAACCAAAGTGATCTATAGAGAGGGGTGGGGGGGGGTGTCAGCTAAACTCAAAATGTTGGAAAATTTCTCATCGTTTAATAAAGTGCAAAATTTTCGACCCCTGAAATCCATTTCTGTGATAATTTTGACCATTATTTTGACTTTTTCTGAGTTTTCTGATGAAATAACGTCAAAAATAGACTCTGGAGATTAAAAAAACGTACTTCAAGATACTTTGCTTGACCAATCGTTATTGAAGCATTCAAAATCGATTTTGTAATGTTTTCTTATATTAAATTGAACATTTTTTATTTTGAAACATTTCTTTAATGCTGTCAAACATCTCAAACATAATTTCAAGTTGTTAAATTGGCGTTTTTTTTTTTGTTTTTTTTTGAGAAAAGTAAAGTTTTTCTGAGATTTGAAGATTGCTCCTCATTACTTCGTATATGCGAAATTCACCTACAAAAATCGCCAAAAGAAATAAAATATGCGCAAATTCAAAATGGCACAGCTCAAAAAACCATATAGAAATTAGCTTTTTTTCTACACAAACAAAACGCTCGACTTTGATCATCAACGAGAACCGAATAAATTTCCCAATGCAATACACCAAGCTACGAGTACGTTATTGTCATTCGAGTAAAAAAAAGAAAAAAATAGAAATCAACAAAAAAAAAAACAACAAAAACTCCTCAAATCGTAAAATATAGCCGAACAAAAAAAAACCAACGAAATTCAAGGCTACACTCAACAAAGCGATTTATAGAATACTTGGCGTACGCCCGAAAAAATTATAAAGCCAGCGAGTACAACATTTCAAAAAGATAGACCTTTTGTAAAATTCATCAGCGGTCCGTTCAATCCATTGTTCTCGTCTATAATGGCAAAAAAAGAAACAAAAAAGAAACAAAAAAAAGTCGTATCAAAAACCTCATCGTACAATAAATCCTCTCGTGTTAATTACAGCAGAAAAACGTTGCATAAATTTACCGTATAGCTTTATAATACTGTACTGTAACAATATTGTTGTATAAATAAACGACCATCATCGTAATGTGCTACGACCCTATCCCTATACTCTGCTTCGCCAATTATATGCAAAATAATACTCATTTTCTTAACGACATCGCGTACATATAGGTATATTACGTGTATATGTAGCCATAGCCTGATTATATGAACTATCGTACCAACACATACTACCAATCGATTCGCAAACCCAGTCTGTAATACCTGATAATTTACTCTCTTTTCTTTATGGCCATTATAAACGCGACCCCTATATAAATACGATAAATTTGCATCGCCCTTTCGGCTATTGCTCCGAAATGAGCGTGCGAAATGATTATACACAACATACCAAGACATCTCATCGTGTTGTAGTTGTTTCACGAGTCAGTTGTATAGTTAATCCTTTCTCTATCGCGTCCTCACCTCTCGACTTCACCTTCTGCGCCATATATCGAATATGTAATCCCATCATCAACCACCCCCCTTCGCAGCTTTCTCAAATATAACGGTCAAAGAGAGCTCTATACAGATACATGGGCGAACGATCGCTCTTCATATGGCCACCTACCCCCTCCGTAGACCCGTTCAACATCGCATACGTGCCTGAGCGAGCTCACTTATACCGTCATTATTATTCCTATGTATATTATACCGGGGTAGAGATATAGTACGTATACTTTGTATAATATACCCGGGTCATGTATGAGGTATTAACGCAAGCACGTCGGGATGCGATTGCCAGTACTCTGGTTATATATAAGATCGTTGTTAATGTAATTACCAAACATCAAGAACCCTTTATCTTCCCTCTTCGAATACTTTTCTCTCTTTTTTTTTCTCCTCTTTGTTTTTTACTCTATCCTCGATATCATCGTCGTCATCGTCGCGATGTCGTGTGATATGTAAACATGCACCTATACACACGTACGTATATTCGCATCCTCGTTATATTTTTTTAGCGCTATCGTACAGTCCTTCCTCGTGCCATCGTTATCCGCCATAATCTGTTCATTTTTCTCTCTCTTTTTTCTCTCTCTCGACGATATAATTGCGTTATTTTTTTTTCGCTGTGTGATGATCTCGTTAAAAAAATTGCATCGTTAAATAGAAATATGAGAAGGAGAAGGGGGAAGGTGGATTGTTCCGCGTAGATGCCTATGATGTGAGTAATCGAAGCATAAAATGAAGCCGAAATTATCCACTGGATTGGGAATTCCATTGGACGACCTAATTTTAATAATGAGTAGATATTTTTATTATTTTCCATATGAAAAATTTAGCTCGATTGAAAAATGTTTTTTTTTTCTGAGTTTAGAGATTCTATCAACATGTTGATAACTTCGTGTAAGGTCATATTGCTGAAATTTTTTCGATGGGTTGTAGATGCTCAGTCAAGATGCTATTGACATGTTTCACATTGATGTTGAAACTGTGTCAACATACTGAAAAAACTTCAAGCCTCGAAAAATAGTGCAAAATGACACCCATTGATGTTAACATAATTGTTGAATTGTTGTTGAGTGTTGAAGAAATGTTGAATATTCGTTGAAACAACGTTGTCATGTTGATACTTGACAAAAATATTATATTCGAAGTCGTAATATTTCCAAAACATCATCAACATGCCGTAAACATGATTGTTGACATGCTCCTGGCGCAGAACTCGCGTAGTTCCCAAAGTATCAATTCATTGTCAACATGCTGATATTATGTCAGCATGATATTGATAGACGAATAAAATGTTGAAATATGTCGTCTCAACTTGCTTGTGACATGTTGCTGACAAATCATCAACATTTTGAAATGCTGTCAACATTATTAATAAGATATAAGTTCGTTGCCATTATAAACAAGTTGTTGAAACGGTGTCAAAATGTTATATAGATGTTGTTAACTTGCTGGGGAAATAATACTGAGATGATGTTGACATAAAGCAAACAATGTTGAAGCAGTTTCAACATGTTGTTCACACGTTGATGACTTAATGTTGAAAAAATTTCAATTTAGTAAATTTTTTCAAATAAATTTCATCGTTTCGACAAAAAATTGATGTTTTGGAATTTTGCATAAAATCACTTTCTTTTTGCCTAAAAACATTTTCCTGAACGACTGAATTTCCATTAATTCATATCAAAGCTGACTTTTTTTTCGAAATGTTTCTTTTGACGTGTAGATACGTCATCAAGCATCAAGATACAAAAATTTTCAAATTCGGGACGGAGAAGAAGAAGATTTCATCATTTTTTCAACATTTTTCTGACAAAAAAATTGAAATTTCGCCATTATTTTATGTCATTTTACAACATTTTGACATTTTTCAACTTTTTTGGAAAAAACATTCCAAAGAGACAGAAAAATCATAATTTTATCACATTTCTTGACGTTTTTTCAACTTTTTTCAAATTTGAGGGTTTTTCAATAATTTTGAAATTTTTTCAACTTTTTTTGAAAATAAGAAAACTTTGTGATAGTGTGTTTGCCTCTCCCAATAGACCAATTTTGACCATTCCCTTTTTCAAAAGGTTTGTTTTGACGTGTACATGTGTCATCAAGCAACGAGAATCAAGATGCCATAATTTTCAAACTTGAAACAGAAAAATGTTAACGTGTTTTCAACTTTTTTCAAATTAGAGGCAAAAAAATCCCAATTTTGTTATTTTTTTCAATGTTTTTGATATTTTCAACTTTTTTGGAAATTAAAAAACCTTGCAACAATTTGCCAGCTTTTCTCACTGGACTAATTTTGACCATTTTCTTTTTCAATTTCTATTTTTTCAACTTTTTTTTAGGGTGTTATAATTGTACTAGGCGACTGATCCCCCTAGCTGACGTGAATGTTACTCTTTTTTAATTTCGATGGAAATATTCTCAGAATTTTATCTAAGTAACTTTTGGCCAAAATCGTAATTTTTTTGTAAAAAATACCAGTTTTGGTCAAAATTGTCATTTATTTGTCAAAATCACTTTTTTTGTCATTTTTTGTCAAAATTTTCAATTTTTTGGTCAAAATTATGATCTCAAAGTAGAGATTATTATTTCATGGTAGAAAATGTCATTTCGAGGTAGAAAGTGTCATTTTTGGTCAAAATCTCCGTTTTTCATCAA